>CM035420.1:97163177-97173177 GCA_020310875.1 Ceratopteris richardii
CTATTTTTGGACCAATTCAAATCAAGAGGAATATTTGACCTACCCCCAATTTTGGGTGATTAACCGGCGCGTGATCAGTGGACATGAAGATTCGACAAAGCTCTCTTGACCTATTGAGGCCTATAAAAACAATGGATTTATGCTCATTTGGGGGTACATTTTTCGGAGTTACTTTGATGCGTGTAAACGTGCAGAAGTTCTCTCTTGCACTTGGTGGTTTCAAGCCTATTGTAGGAGCTACTGTGTAGTGTGGATTCAGAGGGTAGGCTTCTCAGTGGAGGGCTATGAGCACTATAGTGTAAGAGAGTGTCTTGGAGTTTCTTTCTTTTCTGTGAGACCTATTGGTGTTAAGCTCTATTCTCTTGAGCAATTCCTTCATCATTTGTATTGATCTGTATTTATCTGCATAGAGTACCACGAAGCACTGAGCATTAGTTTTTGAGCATTTCCTTGACAATTCTTGTAATCATCTGAATCGAATCAAGAAGTGTATGGTCTTCCTTGGTCAATAGTTGTTCATATTTTCTGAAGTATGTACCACTCTGTGCAAACCGTGTTATCTACCTGCTCACAGAAATGTTAAAGGGTATACTTCCCTAAAGAGAACCCCCCTTGAGTAGACGACGTACTGGATGTGTTAATCTTTAATCTCTACGTTTGTTAAAAGCGGATACCCCAGTACCTCCTCTACAGTTTGGCACGCCCGGTGGGACCTTGCGTTTCTGTGAAAAGTATTTTACCCTATTACGTTTGCAAGTAGGTACATGACCCATACACGGGCAGATAAGGAGTCTCTTCGTGTTCGGAGGAGCCTTAACAAGTTAGCAATAACCACGGCTAGTGAGTCTACCTCCCCTCTATCCTCCCTAAATTTATCTATTGATTTGGGTGCGACACCATCGTCAAAAGAGGGGTATAGGGAACTCTAGACTTCTCCTCAGATACGTCCGAAGAAACACCAGTACAAATGGCGGATCTCTCTCATTTACTCTCCAGATTAAACATCAAATTTCCTACCTTCAAGGGACAAGCTTATGAGGATGCTGATGATCATGTGAGGAGATTTATCTCTTTATGCCGTGGACGAGGTCTGCAGAATAGAGAGGGTGCAATGTTGGCACTTTTTCCATCCACATTGGAGGGTCTTGCAGATAAATGGTATAGTCAATATGCAGATGGCCATTTCACTACATGGGAGGCTCTGAAGGCAGCATTCTCACAGACATTCCGACCAAGTGATTCCTCGGAAAGAGCTCTAGACCAGCTAGAGAACCTGAAGCTAAGGCCAGGTGAATCCTTTCATGAACTTCACACTAGAACAAAAGCACTTGTTGCACGACTACCACATGCTCCAGGTGATTTCTTGGTTAAAGAGTGGATTGAGAAGGCTCTGCCCAAGTCATCTCAACAGAAGCTTCGTGAGTCTTTTAGATTGGATGCTACCCTCAATGATTTTGTTGCAGCTGCATCACACATTGAAGAAGTAAGGCAACATTTTGAAGGGGATACACAACCAAAGTATGCTGCAGATCTGGATCGTATTGAGCAACTGAGAAGGGAATTGGAAGCATTGAAGATGCAACAAAATCAACAAGAAGAGAAGGTCTTGCCACCGCTGCGTCGCACTGATGATGAAGTAGCCCAACTTCGCCGAGAGTTAGAAGACTTGAAGACCACTTAGGATATAAGGAGACAAACTTGGTGTACAATCTGTAATAACAATGGACATTCCAATGCTAATTGCCCTATTAAGGTAAGCTGTCAATTTTGTGGAAAAGATGGTCATGAAGCAAGGGATTGCTATTACCTCAAGGGTACATAGCAGAGAGGTAACCCTCAAAATTTGGATTCATATTATGCTAGTACTTCAAATACATCTAATAGAGAAGAGAATAGGCCTACAAAGCCTAGATATAATAGACCTTTGATGTGCTATCGTTGTGGTGAGTATGGCCACATGCAAAATAGGTGTTCTCTTCCAGAAGATCCACCTCCTTGTCAACATTGTCCAAAGGCCAAAGATCACTATACCAAAGATTGCCCAAGTGGTCGTCCTGCTCCAATCCACATGATCGCGGTCTCTCCACATGAAGAAGGAAAAACCACTCAGTCTTATGCCGTTTCATCCTCTGCAATGCCCATGATGACCAGAGCTAGGCAAGCAGCTGCAACCCATAGAGATGAACGACAAGGATTTCAGGATAAAGAGGAGGAAAAGAACTCTGGATGGAAGGACCAAGTAGAAATTGAAGGAGCTTATGAAAAGGTGGCTACTACTATGAGGGACCAATCAACAAGACTGCAAGAAAACACTCAAGAGGTAAACATTGAACAGGTCTTGAAAGGTATTCATCACAAGGTTAGTATATATGAACTTATAAGGATGGATTCAAAAATAAGAAGTGACTTACTGAAGATTATACACTCTGCTCACTTAGTCCAATAACCTAGTATAGATGGATTCATGGTTGATTTTCCCCCTGCACCCTTAGCAGACTACCAAAGTTCAAGATTATCTATTTGTATAAAGGATGAAACTCTCACAGGTGTGATCATAGATGGAGGCTCTGGTATCAATTTGATGCCAGATTTTACAATGAAGAAGCTGAAATTGAACCCCACCAAGTTGGCACCATTCACGGTTACATTGGAAGATCAACATCGGGTTGCGCCACTTGGCATTATTGAAAAGGTATTGATGGTAGTACAGGGTTGCCACTTTGTGTTGGATTTTGTTGTTATTACACTTCCACAGGAGACTTCGTATCCTTTGCTCCTAGGGAGACCTTGGCTGAGACAAGCAAAAGCTTTACAAGATTGGGGAAAAAATAAACTATGGATTTCAACAAATACCAATAGCCAACTGCAACTACATTTGGAAGAAGAATTCGACTCACGAAAAACTACTGGATATATTGTGGATTCTCAGGTAATGCCTTCTCTACCCCAAGAAGAGGATACATTGTTAAATTGGATGATGGGAAGTGCAGAGTGTTGCACACTGGAGATTAATGAAATTGAGGAAGAAGTTGCAGATAAGGTAATTACAGGAAAGGGCAATGAAGACCACAAGGTGTTGGAGAATGAGCAATTGCAGGAAAGCACAAGCCTTGAGGAAGCAACCCAGATAAAAGTATTAGAGGTAGAATATTTTGAACCTAAGGGCAGAGAAGATCTTCCTTTCTCAGATATACCTCAAGGATGGATGGAAGAACATTTTGCAGAATATAAATTAAACTCCACTCCTGCATATAGTGGAGATGATTTATCAAACAAGGACATGCCTAAAACATTGGTTCAAGAAGTAAATTTAGGGGATGAAGAGAACCCTCAAGTAGTCCATTTGGCATCCTGGTTGTGGCATTATCCTAATTTACTACAGAAGGTAACTTCTTTGCTTATTACTTACAAAAGTGTCTTCGCATGGTCCTACAAAGATCTAACAGGAATACCAAAAGAGCTTGGATTACATCGGATGCCCTTGGTTAAGGGAGTTGCGCCTGTAAGAAGTAGGCCATATCGACTCAATCCGAAGTATGCAGAGGCAGTAAAAGCAGAGATTACAAAACTAGAAGAAGCAGGTATAATTGTGCCAGTAGAACATTCCAGGTGGCTTTCTTCTATGGTTATTGTGCCAAAGAAAAATAGTGGAAAAATAAGGGTATGTGTTGATTTCCGTGCTTTGAATAAAGTGACTATTCAAGATGGATTTCCTCAGCCCTTCACAGAGCAAGTACTTGAAGAGGTAGCTGGTCACACTTTGTATAGTTTCTTGGATGGTTTTAGTGGTTACAATCAGATAGTGATCCATCCTGATGATAGGGACAAAACAGCCTTTGTCACTCCCTGGGGCACTTATGTCTATACTCGAATGGCTTTTGGTTTGAAGAATGCACCGGCTTCATTTAATAGAACGATGTATCTCATATTGGGCAAATGGTTAACAACCTTTCTACGCATTTTCATGGATGACTTTTCAGTATTTTCAGGTACAGATAGAAGGGCAGCAGTTCAAGATTTCCATGACCATTTGGAAAATCTAAAAGAAATTTTTGAGCAATGTCTCAAAACAAGTTTGAAATTGAATCCTGATAAATGTCACTTTTTGGTCACTAAGGGCACTCTTCTTGGTCACATAGTATCTGCAGAAGGTATAACTGTTGACCCTGCAAAGGTTACAACTATTCTGTCTATGTCAATTCCACAAAGCCCAAAGGAAGTGCAAAGTTTCTTGGGCCATGCAGGGTATCACAGATGATTGATTAGGATGTATTCGGAAATTGCTAAGCCCTTGTCGAGGCTTACCAGCAAAAAGATCCCTTTCTCATGGAGTGCTGAAGCTGACAAAGCATTTTGTGAACTAAAGTTGAGGCTATGTACTGCTCCACTTTTAAGTGTTCCTAATTGGTCATTAGAATTTCATGTGCACACAGATGCTAGTCTTCATGCTGTTGGTGCAGTTCTAGCTCAACCATCATCTCACAAAGTGGATAGACCTATCTCTTATGCAAGCAGACTACTCAACCAAGCTGAAAGAAATTACAGTACAACGGAAAGAGAAGGTTTGGCTATCGTATTTGCTCTTCAGAAGTTCTGACATTATCTCCTTGGTGTACATTTCATTGTTATTTCTGATCATCAGCCCTTGAAGTATTTGATAAACAAGCCTAGAGTAGTTGGAAGGATCTGGAGATGGTTACTCCTATTTCAAGAATTTAATTTTGATATTCATATTAAGCCAGGAAAAGAGCACTACATGGCAGATCAAGTGTCCAGGACGGCAATGAGAGAAAAGGCAACAGGTATTAATGATGAATTGGTGGATAGCAATCTTTTTCTAGTAGCAATCCAGACTGTTGGTATGATGAAATTCTCCATGTTCTTACTACTGGAAAGATCCAAGAACACTTGACACCTGTAGAAAAGAGAAGATTGCTCCTGAAAACCAAAGCATATTCTCTTATAAATGGAAATTTATATAAATACTGTCAGGATGACATATTGAGAAGGTGTGTCTATCTAGAGGAGGTAAATCTTCTGCTGGAAGCTGCACACAGTGAAGGACATCTAAGGGGGGAAGAATTGGCTCATAGAATCATTCACAAAGGTTTACGGTGGCCTCATATTTTCAAGGATGCCATCAAGTTTGCAAAAGAATGCCACATCTGCCAGAGGTGTGCTCCCCCGCCAACCAGATTGAATTTCCAACCATTGGTCATATCTACAAGATGGCTCCCATTTGAACGATGGGGTCTTGATTTCATAGGGCCAATTAGCCCAACTGTGCAACCAGGAGGTAAAAGGTATATTTTGATGGCCACATGCTATGCCACTAAATGGATAGAGGCTAAAGCTACTGTGGACTGCACGGCTTTAACAGAAGCTAAATTTATGTATAAACGTATTTTCTCAAGATTTGGTTGCCCACTGGAAATTACTAGTGACAGGGGCACACATTTTGTAAATCAATTGCTCCAGTTTATATTTTACAGGTACAAAATCTTCCATAAAAAATCTTGTGCCTATTACCCAAGGGCAAATGGCCAAGGAGAGAGTTCCAATAAGATTTGATTGGACTACTTCGCAAATTATCTTTTGATCATCAAAGCTCTTGGCCACTAGCATTAATTGGTGCAATTTGGGCTTTCAGAACCACGAAGAGGGGAACCACAGGCGAGACTCCATTTCGCTTAGTTTATGGGAAAGAGGCATTGGCACCATTTGAGTTTATCATCAGAAAAGAAATAGGAATCAAAACCATTGGAATTGAACCTCCCATTCAGAGATTGGTGGCATTAGAAGAGTACAGAGAAGGGGCAATGCAGAAACTTCTGGTGACACAAGAAGAGCGCAAGAGATTGCATGACACGTATCTGAGCTCCAATGAAGTTCAGCAAGGGACTATGGTTTTAGTGCATCAAGTTCCACCAATTCAAACTAAATTGGCACCCAAATGGGTAGGACCATATAAGGTTATCAGGGTATTGCCACATGGCGCTCTGCATCTGGAAGATCTGCAAGGTAAAAGGATTCCTTTGGTCAACATCTCCAGAGTGAAGAAGTATCTAAACTAAGTCGAGTTGGAAGAATCTCAACCACTGTACATACCACATGTCATTCGAGTATTAGCAGTATTTCATTCAATGAGAAGAAGTTGCACCAGGGACGGTGCAAAAGCTTGATGTGGGGGTCTGTAGCACCCCTCCTCTTTCTCTCTCCCCATCCCTTGCGCCCCCCTCTCCACCTCACTCCTCCATCCCACCACCCCACCCCACGACTCCACCCCACCACCCCACCCCACTCCCCCATCCCACCACCCCACCCCACTCCCCCATCGCACCACCCCACCCCTTGCACCTCTCCCTCTCTCTCCCTCTCTCTCTCTCTCCCCACCCCTTGCGCCTCTCCCTCTCTCTCCCGCTCTCTCTCTCCCCACCCCTTGCGCCCCCATCTCCACCTCACCACCCCACCCCACCACCCCACCCCACGACTCCACCCCACCACCCCACCCCACGACTCCACCCCACCACCCCACCCCACTCCCCCATCCCACCACCCCACCCCACTCCCCCATCCCACCACCCCACCCCTTGCGCCTCTCCCTCTCTCTCTCTCTCTCTCTCTCTCTCTCTCTCTCTCTCTCTCTCTCTCTCCCCATCCCTTGCGCCCCCCTCTCCACCTCACTCCTCCATCCCACCACCCCACCCCACGACTCCACCCCACCCCACTCCCCCATCCCACCACCCACCCCACTCCCCATCCCACCACCCCACCCCTTAGCGCCTCTCCCTCTCTCTCCCTGTCTCTCTCTCTCCCCACCCCTTGCGCCCCCTCTCCACCTCACTCCTCCATCCCACCACCCCACCCCACTACTCCACCCCACCACCCCACCCCACGACTCCACCCCACCACCCCACCCCACTCCCCCATCCCACCACCCCACCCCACTCCCCCATCCCACCACCCCACCCCACTCCCCCATCCCACCACCCCACCCCTTGCGCCTCTCCCTCTCTCTCTCTCTCCCCACTCCTTGCGCCCCTCGCCCCCTCACATGCATACCTGCCGCCACTCCCTCCACCTGCACACATGCGCCTCCCCCACCGTTACACACCCACCCCCGCACAATTTTGGTGACAATTCTTCCTTCCAAGCAATCTCAGGAGATGGCGGATATGGAGTCTGATGAATATGAGGAACCCATTCTACAAAATGTTAGCATGAAAGAAGAAATGAGGCTTATGAAGAGGAGGAAGAAGCTCCTTCTGGTCCAAGAGTTCAATATGTTTCACAGTTATCAGTCATCATCGGAGCTAATAAAGACTTGAGATTAGAGTGGAATTGTTAAAAAGTGAAAGTGGATAGACAAATGTTGCCGCCAACCATTCACGGTGACTACTTATTTTTGGACCAATCCAAATCAAGAGGAATATTTGACCTACCCCCAATTTTGGGTGATTAACCGGCGCGTGATTAGTGGACGTGAAGATTCAGCAAGGCTCTCTTGACCTATTGAGGCCTATAAAAACAATGGATTTATGCTCATTTGGGGGTACATTTTTCGGAGTTACTTTGACGCGTGTGAACGTGCAGAAGTTCTCTCTTGCACTTGGTGGTTTCAAGCCTATTGTAGGAGCTACTCTGTAGTGTGGATTCAGAGGGTAGGCTAATCAGTGGAGGGCTATGAGCACTATAGTGTAAGAGAGTGTCTTGGAGTTTCTTTCTTTTTTGTGAGACCTATTGGTGTTAAGCTCTATTCTCTTGAGCAATTCCTTCATCATTTGTATTGATCTGTATTTATCTGCATAGAGTACCACGAAGAACTGAGCATTAGTTTTTGAGCATTTCCTTGACAATTCTTGTAATCATCCAAATCGAATCAAGAAGTGTATGGTCTTCCTTGGTCAATAGTTGTTCATATTTTCTGAAGTATGTACCACTCTGTGCAAACCGTGTTATCTACCTGCTCACAGAAATGTTAAAGGGTATACTTCCCTAAAGAGAACCCCCCTTGAGTAGACGACGTACTGGATGTGTTAATCTTTATTCTCTACTTTTGTTAAAAGGGGATACCCCAGTACCTCCTCTACACTTATTATCTCTCTCTTTCATCTCTCTCTCTGTCTCTCATTTTCTCTCTCTTTCATCTCTCTCTCTCTTGCATCTCTCTCTCTCATTCTATCTATCTCTCTTTCATCTCTCTCTCTCTCTCTCCCTCTCTCCCTCTCTCTCCCTCTCTCTCCCTCTCTCTCTCTCTCTTATTCTCTCTCTCTCTCTCTCTCTCTCTCTCTCTCTCTCTCTCTCTCTCTCTCTCTCTCTCTCTCTCTCTCTTTCTCTCTCTCTCTCTCTCTCTCTCTCTCTCTCTCTCTCCCTCTCTTATTCTATCTCTCTCTCTTATTCTCTCTATAACCCTAACCCTAAAACATGTATGTATTATGTGTGTATGTATTATGTGCGTATGTAAACATCAAAAACCCTAATCCTAAAACCCTAACCCTAAAACATGTATGTGTGTGTGTATGTATGCATATTCATCTCCATATGTGTATGTAATATGTATGCATGTATGTGTATGTATCTCTATGTCTCTCTCTTTCTATCTATCTATATCTCCCTCTTTATCTCCCTCTCTCTCTCTCTTTTATCTCTCTCTCCCTCTTTCTATCTCTCTCTTATTCTCTCTCTCTCTTATTCTCTCTCTCTTTCATCTCTCTCTCTCTCTCTCTCTATTTTTAAACAAGAACAAAACAATCACTTACATCGATGTAATTCCTTTGATCGCTCTTGTCAAAGCCCAATCAACGTCCTCTCTTGTTGAATTCCAAACAATCGATGCCAAAAACCACCTACAAAACAAAACAAAAGAAGACATAGAGAAAGAGAGACAATGAAAGTCCACTTTATGTTTTCCTTCGTCAAATTCCAAAGAATTGATGCCAAAAATCTCCTGCAAAACAAAAGAAAAGAGAAATTCATAAACCCTAACCCTAAAAGTGTGTATATATATGTGCGTGTGTATGTAATATGTGTGTGTATGTATGTACGTGTGTGTGTACATGTATATGTGTGTGTATGTATGTATGCATATGCATGTGTGTATGCACATATGTGAGTGTGTATGTAATTTGCATATGTTTATGTATGTATGTGTGTGTGTACATGCAGATATGTGTGTATGTATGTATGCATATGCATGTGTGTATGTATACATGTGTGTGTGTACATGTGTGTATGTATATGTGTGTATACATGTATGTATGTATGTGAGTATGAGAATGAATATGTGTGTGTATGTATATGCTTGTGTGTATCTAATATGCATGTGTGTATGTAATATGCATGTTTGTATGTAATATGCATGTATGTATGTATATGTGTGTATGCATGTGAGTATGTAATATGTATGTGTATGTATATGCATGTGTGTATGTAATATGTATGTGAGTGTGTATGTAGTATGCATGTGTGTATGTAATATGTATGTGAGTATGTGTATGCATATGTGTGTGTATGTATGTATGCATCTATCTCTCTATCTCATTCTCTTTCTATTTCATCTCTCTCTCTCTTTGATCTCTCTCTCTTTCACTCGCTCTCTATCTTTCTCTTTCATCTCTCTCTCTTTCTTTCTCTCTTTCTCTCTCTCTCTCTTTATGTTTCTCTAGATCTCTCTCTTTCTCTCATCTCTCTCTCTATCTCACTCTATATCAATAAAAAACAAAACAATCCTTTACATCGATGTAATTGTTTGGAGCGTTGTCCTGAGGGTCCACTTAATGTTGCCCTTCGTCGAATTCCAAAGATTTGATGCCAAAAAGCTCTTGCAAAACGAAAGAGAAGAGAAATTAGAAAAGGGAAAACACAAAGAAAGAGAAAGGGTGCTACAGTATGTGCAATTCTTACAAAAATTTAAAATCTAGAGAAATAGAGATGTAGAGAGAGAGAGACACAGAGAGACACAGAGAGAGAGAGAGACAGAGAGAGAGAGAGATTCTAATGA
>CM035420.1:97178177-97210677 GCA_020310875.1 Ceratopteris richardii
GAAAGAAAGAGATGTGTGTACACAATAATTGCAGAATGTAGTTCGCGTGCGCAAACTCGACAACAACAAACTTTGGTTCAAAATCCAAGCAAATGTCGAATTTTTGCTGTCGGGCTCGGTTAAAACGTTCCCTCGGTATAAGCCTCGGTATGAGCGTCGGTATAAGCGTCGGTATAAGGGCCGGTGGTTTACAGTAAAGTACCGACGCCTATACCGGTGCTCATACTGACGCCTATATACCGACGATTAAATGACTGTCGGTATTGCATCCGTGGTTTTTCAAGAATTTTCAACGATCATACCGACGCCGAGGCGTGACCGTCGGTATGGGAAACGTCGGTATGCCCCTGATATGTTGTAGTGGATGATGCAGCTGATCATGATGATGAGGATGACCATAATGATGATCATGAGGATGATCATGATGATGAGGACTTACATGATGATGTGGATGATAATGATCATCATGATTCATATATTACATTGGATATATATTTTACATTGATATACAGTCTTTTATATATATATATTCCCGCATTCTAGTTATGTTTAGAATTGTTTCTATAGGTAAATTAATGAAAATCCTTTTTTAATGATTTTTATTACTGTTTATATTTAACATGTGATTTATTACTTTAATTTAAAACTTTATTTATACTACATGTGTGTTCGTGTGTATATATGTATGTATGTACATGCAGTTGTGTGTGTATAAAATGTATGTATGTGCATGTGGGTATATATCTATATTTGTGTAAGTTTGTCTATACGCATGTATATGTGTGTATCTGTGTGTGTACATATGTTCATGTAGATATGTTTTATGCATATATGTGTATGTGTTTGTGTATCTGTGTGTGTATGTGTATCATGTGTATGTGTATGTGTATGTGTATGTGTATGTGTAAGTGTATGTGTGTATGTATGTATGTGCATATGTATGTGAACGTGTGTGTATATGTGTGTATGTACATGTCTATGTGTATGTGTATGTGTATAAGTGTAAGTATGCATGTGCATGTTTATGTTTAGGTATATATACATGTGTATGTGTGTGTATATGTGTCTATGCATATGCACATTAGTGTATATATGTATATATGTAGATGTGTATGTGTAAGTGGATGTGCATGTGTATGTGTATGTATGTGCATAGTATGTTTTTTGAGCTAGTCAACACACAAATCTATTTGTTTTGTATCCACTCCTTCTCCTTGATGCTCCAAAGTACATAGTGCATTTCTTTTCACTTATCACATGCCTATAAGGTCTATTTGAGTCTCCATAATCTCATGGGCTGCTCACAGGAAACGAGTATTTTTCCTCTTTCAAAGTGCTCAAAAAAGTTGGAATACAAAGCCTGGAGGATATTATATTTGCCCCTGAAGAAGACTTCTCTTTGGCCAAGCACCTTGGGAAAATAGCTCCAAGCGAGTGGAGATCCTCTCTCCTTAGGATGTATTCCCCAAAAGATATGCAATGGTCTTATTATGTCTGTAAAGGTCCTTATGAGATGGCCGAGATGATTGCTATTGTGTGTGAACTCAAGAATGAGCTTGTTAGGGGTTTCTTGTTACTCTCTAGGTCTCATGATGTTGTATATCTCTATGTTGTTACCTCTATTCTTTTCCTGCTAGCTCTCGCCTATAGGATGTATGATGTTCTTGGGTGGGGCTTTTTGCGTGGATGCCTCTTGTGGCTTGTATTTTGATGGGGGACTCTTGCCCTTTGTACAAAGTGACATACCATCATTAATATAATTTTTTGTCTTCTCAAAACAAAAAAGGAGGACCCAGCTTCATTTGAAGATGCATGTTTTCCCCCATGATTGTAATTCCCACATTTATGCCTTAATAAACTCAAACGTGAATGTTTAATGAACACTTCTAGTGTCTTATAACATCTTCGTTTGATAAAACTATTTTTTTTCGATTAAAATACGTCAGGCCATAAACGTATATTAGAATTCTCAAATTTGGATATAGGTTAAACTCTATTGTAAACTCTAGTTTCTAAATGGTCTATATAAACCTAAAGATACGTAATGCGGCTGCAGGCTTCATTTTATACTTCGTAAATCCCATTTATAGAGTAAAAACTTTCGTGCGTTGTTGAGTGTATATTTTCTTTCCCATTAATCCTTTCGATTTTTCAGAACCTTGCGTATTTTCCACATGCATGTTATTTTACAGATCCTTCTAGCTTTTGGAAAGATTAACTCTTGAATATTAATTAAGTTGTATACCGTGTATGATCACTGCATCGTCAAATTTTAGTTACTAATATTTAATGTCTGATGGAGAATGATGATATCTTCATGTGAAGACACTGCAAATACCAATCTCTTGTATAAGTTCCAGCTTACAAGCTTCCTATGGGTACGAGCGTAGCCGTGGATCGTAGTCCACTGTAAACTCGTCTTCAAAATGCGACTGGATAAATGTATGAACGATTAAATGGCTCATGGCAAACAATCAGAAAACATGGCAGCGCACTCGTGACTTCCTTTATTAAAAAAAATGAAAATAAATTAAAAAAAAAACATGGAAGCGAGCTCGTGACTTCAACGCAACTAGGAAACAGTGTGTCATATCGACAACTAGCCTGAAAGAATTGGGAATAACGGTACTCAATTATCAGCTGAATCTTGACCATATTGGTGACGCCCATAGGCCGACATGCACTTGTCCATGTCTACGCATAGGGCATGAGTAAGGACATCCGTCGTCATCATGTTCCGCAAAACTTTGAAATATCTCTTGTTTTACCATTAGAACTGCAGGCAGCTTTCTGAAGAGGACGTGGCTACAGAATAGGAAAGGAATCATGTGCACGTTTTATACATAAGGTTTTTTGAGTTCGAATCATCTCAGAATCATGTGCTAGGAAGTAAACATGTATCGTTTTGTATTGAGCACCTGGTGATGCATCAATCCATACAATGGGTTTCTCAATCAAACTTTCTTTTCATTGCTTTTCTCCATAAAATCAAGGGGCTTAAATAAATAAAATTTTTCATGTAAACTATCATTCATAAATGCAAATTTAATATCAAACTAGTGTAGAGTCCAACCATGAAGCATTCGATGTGAAAAAATCTACCAAAAAGGATGATTCTATATGTTGAATGAAAAGTCTCATCAAAATCATTGCCCTTCTCCTGCATATAACCTTTGACAACAAGCCTAGGCTTATACTTCTCAAGTGTTCCATCATGCTTTTGTTTTATCATGTATGCACAATTGGTGTGAATGACATTTTGTTTTGGAGACAAAGCACATAAAGACTAAGTACCATTCTTCATAATAGCATCATGTTTTGATTACATAGCACCCATCCACTTTTATTAATTTTGTTCTTAATTAAAGGAAATAAGCTCATTTGCATTCGAATCTAAAGAGAACCATTTCAGAACAATCTGATGGAAAGGAAGCACTATAAGAGCTTGCGTGATTCTCATATGCAAATGATGCATCGAATTTACTATCTCTCAAGATCTACATGAGTCTTTTAGGAATATTGTTTTCCTCCTTTACGTCAGCCCTCTAATCAATAAGTGCATGTAAACCTGCATTAGAGATGGAATGATTTTATCATCATTTGAAATCTATTCCATAATGGCTAACAAATTGCCTCTCTTGGAACAAACCTTAACTATCTACCTATGAAAAGAAAAAGCAAAGTGTCATACACATCCTTTGAGCTAATTTATGTCTCCTTGGTATATTTAAGTAAAGGTTGGATGGCTTCTTCAAGAAAACCAAAATCATAGCCACTAGAATGCATTTAACGTATGGATAATATAGAACATAACTTTTGAATGTCAATCTTATACCCAAAAAAATACATTTCACTACTTTATCATCCAAACTTTTTCATTGTTGTTCAAGCACTAATTCATATGCTAGATAACCAAATACATGAAAATCAGCAATGGATGGCTTGTGATCCAACCAAGCCTCCTATGAAGTGATAGATTGCAGTGCTTTGGTGGGACAGCTATTAAGTACATATTTTGCATACATTAAAGCTACAAGCCTCATAATATGTGGTAAATCCTAACTTTTCACCGTACACCTCATCATTTATATAAAAGACATGCACTTCTTGTTTTCATCTGTATACTGCACATTGATGTTTTATCCAATTCTCACTAAGAAATGCATTAAACTTAGAAGACATATATCCCCCCTTCCCTTCAAAGAGAACAGAGTGTTCCCATTTAAAATGCTAAAAATCTTTTAATCATAACTTGGAACTCTTTGAAGCACATAAACACCTTGAAATTTCCTCTCAATGGATAAAACCATGTGTGTCTAGAAAACGCATCAATGAAAATAAGAAAGTAGAGGTAATTCTCAAATGAACACATCCGTGTAGGATCATAGACATCAATATGAACAAGTTTCAAGTTATGTAAAACTGTAGTTGAACAAACTTTTGGGAAGGAAGAAGGTTGCATTTTACCCAAAATGCGTCCTTCAAAGGCACATTTACAATGTGCCTCAAGTTTTGGTGGAGAGGACATCATTTTAGATTTTTTTAGGCAAAGCAAACTCGCAAAATTGGGATTATATAAGGTGCATGCCAAAAGCTTTGCATCAAGATAGCTTGAGCATCATTAATTGCATGTGCTAAATCATTCAAAGATTTTGGATATTCTATGAGTTTATATAGCCTATGAAATACAATTCCAAAAGCAATGATATGACCATTTGAGAGATCATGAACTATACTTATATAATGAGCTAATTCAACAACCAAGACAATTTTGTATAGTGATGAAATTGATATTGGATTTTTATAGATCCCCTCCACATCTGAACGATGTTGCAATGTGAGAAAGATATTTTTTGTAGTAGTCATGATGATTTATCTATCTCACATGATAGGATAAATTGACTTTTAGCAGATTTTCCAATATTCCCTCTAAGAGTTGGCTGAAGTTAGGTAAAGAAACTATGCAGTACTATAAAAGTAAACATCTGAGTCTCGGATAGACATACAATGCCAATGAGAAGATGGGCTTACTTGTAGATGAGCTCCATTTACCTTTGCCTTTTGGACTAGCTAAAAAATCTTGATGTGCAATACTTGTAGATGAGCTCCATTTACCTTTGCCCTTTGGACTAGCTAAAAAATCTTGATGTGCAATACACATAATTAATGAATTCTAACATGATCTTCTTGCAGCAAAATATAGAAAAGCTCCTCAAAGGGTAAGACATTTGAGTTTCCTTTCATCATCAATTGAGTAGTAGAAGCAAAAATCTAGTAAGAACAAGGAAAATTTGATTATAATAAATGAAGTGCTTTTTCATCTAATTAATCTTTATAAAAAAATATATGTCCATTGAATCTCCTTAATTAATATACACACTCTCCAAGTCTTTTTGGAGGTACGCAATAAGAGCCTCATTTCTCGCCTTGTATAATGTTATAAGAGTATCCTAAGCATCTTTTGTTGTTTTGGAAGAGGGAATGTGAAGGATAATGTCACATTTAATAGGAAAAGTGTCCAATGCATATGCTTGTGCATCTCTACCATCCCAACAAGTTCTCATTGTAGTAAATGTAGCTCGAACCACAACAAGACGAGGAAATTAAATATCATCATCTTCAATACCATTTGAGTCACTCTTAAAAATAGTACTTGCAGGTCTACTATGATGTTCCTGAACCCCCTAGATAATATTCCATAAGCCTTTTGCTAACAATACATGGTGCATCATGAATGCCAAAAATGTATAATGAGTACCATCAACCTTATCATCACCAACATATGAAATACATAATTGGTTTTATCCTATGGCGGGTGGGTAGATAACCTTGTAAAAGAAAATTGACTATATCTCAAAAAGCAAAAAATAAAAACCTAGTAGAGTTCTACTAGGTATGCATCAAACTTTGAGATGCTTGTATTGGCAAGCAAAAACCCATATATATGTTTGGGACAAAAGGATAAAATGGCTACACAATCATTGGGACTATGCATTCCAAGGCCAAAACTAAGTCAAATAGAAAAAATTGATGCTCTAAAGGAAATTGTTTTTAAGGCATGATGGATTTAAGTATGCTCATCAATATTAGTGTGATTCTGATACTTAGTGTGGACAGGTGTGGAGGATTCCCTAGAGAAAGCAATGACTTGCTCTCAAACAGAATGTTGGAGTTTGAAGTTTGTGGAACCATAGAAACAACACAAGGAATAATAAGAATCTTGGAAAACAAGAGAATGTTGAATGTGTTACTAAGTGAATGTATGGATATAAGTGTCCCATTAGGTCTATATGCATACATACAAGCAAAGAAAAGAAAACTACATAAAGAGGCAAGATATTACATTGTGTGTCCTAACTATCTTCACAAACATCACTAACAAAATATATAAACGATTTCATCATGTGCAAGTAATTTGGAGAAATGAAGTATTGATAAGTATATTTTTACCAAATCTATTTATTAAGTTCCATTGCAATGCTTGATGCTACTCTATAGAAATTAATAAATTTGAGATAGAGATGAAAAGAGGATTAAATGAAGTAACATTTTATTTCTATAGCTATATAGATTTGACTCAAACTCTCTAGAAAGTCTATAGTAATCAATCACTTTGAAATGGACATGAAAAGGGGATGCAATTAATTAGCCTTCTATTTCTATAGCTTTCTAGATTTTTGTACACTCTCATAGTGTCACATTACAGTTTTACTTCAAAATCCTCTCTTTTTTTGGTAATCATCAGAGGTCGGATGTTTAGAAGAGCCTCTATTACAATCTATAAAATGAGGTCCTCATTTCACTTTGTACTTGGTAAGAAGCTTGAAAGCCCAAATGTTTTTCAATTTAATCCATACCTAAGTTTTCCCATTCCATGGTATCCTTGAATTTAGTTACCACAAACTGGTACCTTGTAAGACTATTTTACAATCAACCACATCATTTGTTAGCTCTGTCTATATATATGTCATGGATTATAGTCTTTGATGCTTGGAAAATCCAAATGGAATAGCATTTCATTTGAGAAAGGATCTCATCAAATGAGAATGCTTTGGAGCCATGTACCTTTAACAAGGATATTTTGCCAAGGCTCTTTCTTAATATCGATTGGAATGCTTGATGGATGACTATTAGAAAACTAATCACTTTGAAATCGAAATTCGAATTTGCTTCATTAACCTTCTATTTTTACATCTACCTAGATTTTTGATTCATTTGAAAACTAATCACTTTGAAATCAAATTTCAAATTTGGTTTCAATGAATTAAACTCTATTTTTATTTCTATCTAGATTTTTGATTCATTTCCATTTCTATTCAAGGTTTTTGATTCATTTCCATTTCTATTCAATGCATCCTCATATTACCACACTCTAGTTTTACTTCAAAACCCTTTTGAGTTAGCACCTTGTTGTAATCTTTCTCATTTTCAAGTAACTACTTTAGATTCGATATTTGGAGGAGCCTTTACACAAATCTATAAAATGATGTCTTCATTTCACTTTGCATTTGGTTACAGGCTTAAAGTGGAGTCCTCTAACTTGAAAAAACTTATTTTCATCCATATATAAGTTTTTTCTCTTTTTTTTCTTTACTTCGACTTCCCACTGCAGAATATATGGAGAGCTCACTTGTTATAGAGTATATGGAAAAGCAAGAACAAAGCCACATATAACAAGGAGTTCACAAGAGATGAGTATTTTTATTCTTTCAAAGTGCTCAAAAGAGTTGGAATACAAAGCCTGGAGGATATTATATTTGCCCCTGAAGAAGACTTCTCTTTGGCCAAGCACCTTGGAAAGACAACTCCAAGCGAGTGGATATCCTCTCTTCTTACGATGTATTCCCCAAAAGATATGCGATGGCCTTATTATGTATGTAAAGGTCCTTATGAGATGGCCAAGATGATTGATACTGTTTGTGAACTCAGGAATGAGCTTGTTAGAGATTTTCTGTTACTTTATAGGTCTCATGATGTTGTATATCTCTATGTCGTTACCTTTATTCTTTTCCTGCTAGCTCTGGGCTATAGGACGTATGATGTTCATGGGTGGGGCTTTTTGCCTAGATGCCTCTTGTGGATTGTATTATGATGGGGGACTCTTGCCCTTTGTACAAAGTGACATACCATCATTAATATAATTTCTTGTCTTCTCAAAACAAAAAAGGAGGAGCCAGCTTCATTTGAAGATGCATGTTTTCCCCCATGGTTGTTATTCCCACATTTATGACTTAATAAACTCAAACGTGAATATTTAATGAACACTTCTAGTGTCTTATAACATCTTCGTTTGATAGAACTATTTTTTTCGATTAAAATACTTTACGCCATAAACGTATGTTAGAATTCTCAAATTTGGATATGGGTTAAACTCTTTTTGTAAACTCTAGTTTCTAAATGGTCTATATAAACCTAAAGATACGGAATCCGGTTGCAGGCTTTATTTTATACTTCGTAAATCCTAGTTATAGAGTTAAAAGTTTCGTGCATGGTTGAGTGTATATTTTCTTTCCCATTAATCCTTTCGCTTTTTCAGAATCTTGCGTATTTTCCACATGCATGTTATTTTACAGATCCTTCCAGCTTTTGGAAAGATTAACTCTTGAATATTGATTAAGTTGTATACCGTGTATGATCACTGCATCGTCAAATTTTAGTCACTAATATTTAATGTCTGATGGAGAATGATGATATCTTCATGTGAAGACACTGCAAATACCAATCTCTTGTATAAGTTCCAGCGTACAAGCTTCCTATGCGTATGAGCGTAGCCGTGGATCGTCGTCCACCGTAAACTCGTCTTCAAAATGCCACTGGATAAGTGCATAAACGATTAAATGGCTCATGGCAAACAATCAGAAAACATGGCAGCGAGCTCGTGACGTCCTTTATTAAAAAAATAATAATAAATAAATAAATAAAAAAAAGCATGGAAGCGAGCTCGTGACTTCAGCGCAACTAGGAATAACGGTACTCAATTATCAGCTGAATCTTGACCATATTGGTGACGCCCATAGGCCGACATGCACTTGTCCATGTCTACGCATAGGGCATCAGTAAGGACATCCGTCGTCGTCATCATGTTCCGCAAAACTTTGCAATATCTCTTGTTTTACCATTAGAACTGCAGGCAGCTGTCTGAAGAGGACGTGGCTACAGAACAGGAAAGGACCGCCGTCCTGTCAAAGAAACTTAATGCGAGATGAGTGAGGTATTCACTTGTCAAAAGACGGTCCTGAAGTAGATGCAGCGCATGTACCGAAACTTGAAAGGAAGAAAACGGATATTTGGGAAACAAACAAAAGACAAAAGAGTGGGCGTCGGACATCCGCATAATATAATATGAATGTCATCCGCATAGTATAATATAATTATCTGAATGTCAAAGTGTAACATCCTCAAAAGGAAACAAGCTAGGGAATTCATCCCCTTAATGGTCGATAACAATGGAACTGAATGTTGCACGGAAGAGGAGAATAGAACTATCATCGTCGAACATTTTACCAACCTTCTCGGGGTCTCGACTCCTCTTTCCCCCCACAGGCGCGACTCCATGGCAACCATCTCAAGGGTTTCTCAAACCAGAATCCCACAGAACTTGATTGCTCTACTGGATGCTAACATCTCCGAGAATGAAATTATCGAGGTTATTGATGCCCTTCCCAATGGGAAAAGTCCGGGTCCAGATGGCCTTACCAATGAGTTTTTTAAGTCCTTCAAACTTCAGGTGGCCACCCCACTGCGCCTCGTGTGGCAAGAGGCTCTCTCCTTCGGTGCCCTCCCTGAGTGCCTGAATAATGGCATCATCAAGTTAATCCATAAACGGGGAGATAAAAACAAAATTGAAAACTGGCGTCCGATTACCATGCTCCAAACTGGATACAAGATAATTGCAAAAGTTATCGCCAACAGAATCTCCTGTCATTTAAAGTCATGGCTGTGCGAGGACCAAAAAGGTTTTATCAAAGGTAGATCTATACTTGAAGCAATTATTGATATTTGGGAAGGCCTTCCTTTTGCTGAGGAGTCTGCTCAAGATCTAGTTTTCATTAAGATCGACTTCGACAAAGCGTATGACAGATTGGAATGGGACTTTATTCTTCAATCATTGAAAGACCTTGGATGCAGCCAAAAGTTCACGAAGATGGTTTCCACTCTTCTTGGTAATGCTTCAACTAGAATAAACATCAACGGTAAGCTCTCCGAACCCATTCGTTTAAAAAGATCAATTAGGCAAGGCTGCCCTCTAGCTCCCTTACTATTCGCTATCGCCTCGAATGGACTCAGCTGCCTATTAAAGCATCACATGGATGCTGGTAATCTCAAGGGTCTCTCCTTACCTCTAAATCACGGCCAAATGGTTGTGAGACTTTTTGCTGATGACATGAATGCCTTTGTGCATAACGATATAAACAGCATTGAGGTGTTTTGGTGGTGCCTCCACACCTTTTGTGTGGCATCAGGCTCAAAAATCAACCATGCTAAAACTGCTTTTAGAGCGATCAGCGGGCCTACTCCCCAATTGTTGGTGGATCGGGGGTGTCAAGTTATCCCTAGCGGTCAAGTCTTCCGTCTTCTCAGCATTCCGATGGGTTTCGACATCTCAATGGACCAACGATGGAACTGGGTGCTATCCAAGTTGGATAGCAAGCTGAATCAGTGGAAAGGTATGCAAGTCAACCTGGCAGGACGCGGTATGGTTATTAACACTTTTATGTTGTCTACAATTATTTACTTTATCTCGTGCTGGAGACCTAAGGAAAAAGACTTGGCCAAAGTAGAAAGAATCTGCAGGAACTTCCTTTGGACTGGGGACCCCAACAGAAGGGGGGTTCCCAAAATCAAATGGGAAACTTGCAGTAGCCCTAAAGACTCAGGGGGCTTGGGTATTTTGGATATTGCTGGGCTAGCTGACAAGCTGGCGGCTAAATGGCTTATCAAGGCCTGGAGCAATAGGGAGTCCTCTTGGGCTAAATTGATCTTCAGAAACACGGAAGACTTTACCTTCGTCGGCCTCCCTGGTTGGAAGGACATAGGGATTCTAACGCTTTTGTTCTCCCCCCACCCGGTATGCCCTAAAGGCTCTAGCCTCGTGTGTTCCTTATGGAAGAATTGGAACAAGGCCAAACAGTTCATCAGAATCAGCGATGACTGGAAGTGGGCAGCTGGCATAAGACAAAATGACTCTATTTGGTTCCCGATCAGTGGCATTCGGGAAGTGGAATCTTGGAACCTCCAAACTGCAAGGGGGTTATGGAACAAGGGGTTCAAACAGTGGAAACAGCTCTGGAAACAAGAGACCAGCCAGTGGATTAGGTTCGAAGATTTGGATCCGAGAATTAGCGTTACCTTTGAGGAATGGACTCTTCTTCAAAGCAGATGTTTAGCCTGGGACCGCTCAACTACCCGCCTTCTATGCGGTCAGGATCTTCCTTGCTCGGAGGGCCTCAAATGGAGCAATGGTAAGAAGCTTTCCGGAATCCCAAACTTCAAAGGGGATTTGGATGTTCAGCACACCCTTAACAAGAGGTGGTGCCTTACTTGGACCAAACTTCGGTGGGAGCTAAAATTCATGTCTCTTTGGCACCCCCTAATTGAGGTCAAAAAGTCCGTTCTCATGTGGCAGGTCTTGCATAAGGGAATCTGGACCAATGCAAGGGCTAACAAAATCTGTGGTGTGCCGCCATGGTGCAAGCGTTGTCATCGGTGCATCGAAGATTTAGCCCACCTGTTCTTCGACTGCCCCAAGTCCCGTGTTATCTGGCATCACGTGTACCGCGTTTTGAGACTAACGAGTCAAATCAACTGGCAACAAGTGATGTTGGGTGAGGCGATCGGATGCTCATCAAGGCTATGGAATGCCATCAGAGGTGAGGCTCTCTGGAAGATATGGAGAGAGCGCTCTGCCGTCAATCTCGGCCAAACTCCCAAGGAATGGTCGATCGAGAAATCCTTGTTTCTCCTTGGTAAAAGAATCTCCCGAGTCAAGAGATCACCACCGTTTAGACATCACTGTATTTATCTCCTCGAAAACAACAAGTTGAAACCCAAATGGGTCCCACATGAGGGTGATGGTAATGTTATCCGCCTCATTTGTAATGCCCTGTAGCTTGCCATACTCATCCCCTGCGTTGTGGGATTTGGGGGGTCCCATGGGCACTAGTCCCATTCACTTGTAACTTTTTCTCTTTAATATAATTAAAGTCCGGGAGATTAGGCTAAGGCCGAACTTCCTTTTTTCAAAAAAAAAAATTATCTGAATGTCATCCGCATAATATAATATGAAATATATGATCTTAACATGCATATAACGTGCATATAACAATGAACATTTCCCGTATTCTGCGGGAGATAAAATATGAAATATGTGATCTATAAATGCACAAGACGTGGAATGATATTTAGTGACGCGAAGAGCAAGAGAAATAAACATCTTTGGAAGAGAGAGAGGTCTGGTTATCACTTTTCCTTTTTTCGTGAAGTACATTATTTTTTAACTTGAGGTCTGCATAATGCTAAATGTGAAGACCTGTTTGAATACTTTAAGCATGTAGGAATTAAGTGACTTTAGCTTTCAGAGTTCAAGAAAATAAATTTTCGACTTCTTGTTTTCAGATGTTTACCTTGCGAATTCACAAGACAAAACTGAAATTGATCCTCCACAGAACATGAGTTCATTTTCCTTAAGCTTGGTAGTCGTTCACTATAGCTGTTGCAAAAAATCTAGAAAGAAACTCCATGAGTCTCGTAATTAAGAAAAAACACTTAAGGCCTTCAGGGTTACGACTGCTTACTGTAAAGCTTGAGCAAGACGTTGTACAACAATGTATTGTAATCTGATGAAAGCTTGTGAATGAATTAAGTATATTCCCATGAGCATACTTAATACTTCAACGAATTCGCTCGATATAGTAATATTCCTTTTTTAACATTCACATTGAAGGTTCTAAGAATGATTATCGTTTGATTCCAACAGGACTAGCGTCTTAATAGCGCGTGAGTAGGAACTTCGACGGACCTTGAAAATCGTACTTTGAATAGTACACAAAGACTATGAGCCAATCGATCACTAAAGTAAGGATAATTGCACTCCTTTCATAGGCAATCTAATCATGTTGACACACGTTGCACTAGCTAAAACCATAAGTGAATGTATGAGGGGCATATGTTATTTCTCATTACTATAATGACAGGATTCCACATATATTTACCTTGTGTGGTGCAGAGTTGAACTAGATCGCCTTGTGAGACGTTGATCATGCAAACTAAAACTTAGGAGGAGCTAAAACGTCTTTTCAACTCCATATGAACGAGCGTGTGTATGTATGTCTGTGTGTGTGTGTGTGTGTGTGTGAGAGAGAGAGAGAGAGAGAGAGAGACAGAGCGAGAGAGAGAGAGAGAGCGAGAGAGAGAGAGAGAGCTACGAAAACCATGTGAGCAACAACGTTTAGGAAGTAATCAGCGACCTAGAAAGACAAGATGGTAGTATTCAACATTGAAATTCAAAGGTTAAATAAGAAAATAATATAAGCTTTGGATATTTAGGGACTCTTTTTTTCTCATGGGCAAATGCTTGTTGGGATATGGAGTGGATGTGACCGCAACTTATTGATCATCCCAGCCATTATAAGTTTAGGAAAGAAAAAGGAATGTAATGAAAGATATAAGAGAGTGATATCCCCAATATCTCATAATATAACCAATAGTATGACTGGCAACATAAAATATTGGGATAGAAGTAATAACGTATGATATATACTTCAAAGGTTTTAGTGCATGAGCACAAATGCAAATAGAATTTGGCTCAATAATAGGCTAGAAAACCTCCGGAAAATAACGACTATTTCAATCAATGGCTACATATCGATAATCAAAGAGCTTATGGATGGTCTTCGATCAATAGCAATGGTTTGAGGAATGATGGAAAATAGAGATCTTTCACCACTTTTTCATATATAATGGAATCTTTAGCAAACATTGAAAAACTAATGGAACATATGGTTACAAACGAAATCATCATAGGAGGTGGAAAACCAAATGGTAATCAATCTCAAGCATGTTATGTAGATAGTTCAACTTGTTAAGGAAGACGTAGAGACTCACTAAGAGAAAGATGATATTTTGGACTAGGAGAGACCTCATACAAAAATCAAGAATAAAGCAATGGAAACTAATCACAAATAGGAGGAGCACAAGCAAGAGGAAAAGGAGACAAAGGACACTATTTAAGAACAAACAACAATGGATGTGCGCTCTATGTGGATTGAAAACCTATGAACCTTTGAAGCCATTGCTATCATTCAACAAACCAAAGACAAAATAAGAGGTATGAAATGAATCTAGGTCAATATAGCTATGCTAGTGCTACATCAAATACTGCTTGTGAGAATATATTAGAAATGATGTCTATGAGTAGGAAACTTTAGAAGATAGATGATAGCTAGTATATAGATAGTGTGTGTATCCAACACATGATCCTCATCAAGGATTGGCTCACTAAAGTTCATGGAAGCACGAGACTATGTGCCAAAAGGTCACCATATCCCTCATCAAATTGAGCACATTCGATACAAATCAAAAGAGTAATCATCTCCAACACATAGTACATGTAAAAACAAGAACCAAGAACCTTGTATTAATTGGTGAGATAGGTAAAAGAGGATATCAAGTGGATTTCAATGACAAGGATGTTTTTAAGAAATCCACAAGGAGAGAATAACGCTCAATGTGAAAGGAAAGAATTTATGAAGGGTGTCAACCATGGAGTTAAACAATAATCAAGACTATGAATCAAGGTACTTGAAACCATAAATTAAGGAAAGTCAAGTGTGAAGGATGTCTCATTTTCTAGGCTAGTTACATGATATGGTAAGAAACATGACACATAAGTAGTAGACATGGTTAAAACAAGGTAGATACATAGGGAGGAAAAAGGGAGCATGGAGTTGAGTGCACCTAAAAGCTGAAAGAAGGATAAAGATCACCTCACCATGGTCTTAATAGCGCGTGAGTAGGAACTTCGACGGACCTTGAAAATCCTAATTTCAATAGTACACAAAGACTATGAGCCAATCGATCACTAAAGTACGGATAATTGCACTCCTTTCATAGGCAATCTAATCATGTTGACACACGTTGCACTAGCTAACACCATAAGTATTCGAATGTATGAGGGGCATATGTTATTTCTCATTACTATAATGACATGATTCCACATATATTTTCCTTGTGTGGTGCAGAGTTGAACTACATTGCCTTGTGAGACGTTGACCATGCAAACTAAAACTTAGGAGGAGCTAAAACGTCTTTTCAACTCCATATGAACGAGTGTGTGTATGTATGTCTGTGTGTGAGCGTGTGTGTGTTTGTGTGTGTGCGTGTGTGTGTGTGTGTGTGTGAGAGAGAGAGAGAGAACGCTATGGAAACCATGTGAGCAACAAGGTTTATAAAGTAATAAGCGACCTAGGAAGAGAAGATGGTAGTATTCAACATTGAAATTCAAAGGTCAAATAAGAAAATAATATGAGCTTTGGATATTTAGGGACTCATTTTTTCTCATGGGCAAATGCTTGTAGGGATATGGAGTGGATGTTACCGCAACTGTTTGATCATCCCCGCCATGATAAGTTTAGGAACAAAAAGGAATGTAATGGAAGATATAAGACAGTGATATCCCCAATATCTCAGAATATAACCAATAGTATGATTGGCAACATAAAATATTGGGATAGAAGTAATAACGTATGATATATACTTGAAAGGTTTCACTGCATGCGCACAAATGCAAATAGAATCCGGCTCAGTACAAGGCTAGAAAACCTCCGGAAAATAACGATTATTTCAGTCAAAGGCTACATATCGATAATCAAAGAGCTTATGGATGGTCTTAGATCAATAGCAATGGCTTGAGGAATGATGGAAAATAGACATCTTTCACCACTTTTGCATATATAATGGAATCTTTAGCAAACATTGAAAAACTAATGGAGCATATGGTTACAAACGAAATCATTATAGGAGGTGGAAAATCAAATGGTAATCAATCTCAAGCATGTTATGAAGATAGTTCAACTTGTTAAGGAAGACGTGGAGACTCACTAAGAGGAAGATGATATTTTGGACTAGGAGAGACCTCGTACAAAAATCAAGAATAAAGCAATGGAAACTAATCACAAATAGGAGGAGCACAAGCAAGAGGAAAAGGAGCCCAAGAACACTATTTAAGAACAAACAACAATGGATGTGCGCTCTATGTGGATGGCAAACCTATCAATCTTTGAAGCCATTGCTATCATTCAACAAACCAAAGACAAAATAAGAGGTATGAGATGAACTTTCTAGGCCAATATAGCTATGCTAGTGCTACATCAAATACTGCTTGTGAGAATATATTAGAAATGATGTCTATGAGTAGGAAATTTTAGAAGATAGATGATAGCTAGTATATAGATAGTGTGTGTATCCAACACATGATCCTCATCAAGGATTGGCTCACTAAAGTTCATGGAAGCACGAGATTATGTGCAAAAAGGTCACCCTATCCGTAATCAAATTGAGCACATTCCATACAAATCAAAAAAGTAATCATCTCCAACACATACTACATGTAAAAACAAGAACCAAGAACCTTGTATTAATTGGTGAGATAGGTAAAAGAGGATATCAAGTGGATTTCAATGACAAGGATGTTTTTAAGAAATCCACAAGGAGAGAAAAACGCTCAATGTGAAAGGAAAGAAGTTATGAAGGGTATCAACCATGGAGTTAAACAATAATCAAGACTATGAATCAAGGTACTTGAAACCATAAATTAAGGAAAGTCAAGTGTGAAGGATGTCTCATTTTCTAAGCTAGTTACATGATATGGTAAGAAACATGACACATAAGTAGTAGACATGGTTAAAACAAGGTAGATACATAGGGAGGAAAAAGGGAGCATGGAGTTGAGTGCACCTAAAAGCTCAACCGTTGAAGAAGGATAAAGATCACCTCACCATTGTGCACGTGAGGAGTGCAAAACTCAAATCAAGAAGCTCCATCCAATAGAGGTAGACCAAGACACATGGTGCACATTTGTGGATCTACTATTTATGCAACTTGGACACATACCGTACATGTATACACATTCCAAGTAAAGTCATTAAAGCACAAGGCTATACATTAGATGGTTGGATGGTGCATTCTTGTTCATTCCCTTATGTATGTTGAGTAGTTTGAAACAACCATCTTTCTATTACTATTTGTAAATCTTGTCTCCTTCCCAATGCTCTTTAGCATGGAAATCTAGAGTGCGACCTAGACAATAGGTTTCATTTGGAAAATATTTGAGGATTAATCGACCATTTCCTTAGCAGGAAAACGTCCCTTAACAGTCCCCTTTGAAACCTTCTCTTCAATGAGACAAAGTATTCAATCAACATTTATAGCGAAGAATACATTTAAATTCAACGGGGCTCAAAAGGTCTCGATTCCGATTGTAGTATTTTTTCTTAACATGGATCTTTGGACAAAAGCCGGCCATCAACTTTTAATTCCATAGTATATTAGGATTAGAGGATAAAGTCCCATTCCAACCTATGCTATGCGTTGTATATGTCAACCTTGGTAAACGTGAAGGCTTTCTCGGACTCTATGGAATAACTCATGTTTTTCGACATATCTACAATTGCTTCAAGAATGGATTTTCGCTTAATGAAGCCATTCTTGGCTTTTTCAACACCATTATGCATCCGATAATCATCTTGGAGAGGGTCTTTACCAAGACGGTGTAGGACATTTGCAGCATGTTTACGAATCTTCAATTAATTGTATAATCCTTATCTTGTTTTATTTGAATTGGGTCGACATTTTTCGCGTTTATGCATTGACGACAATCTTTGAATCCAACGGCCTTTATCTAGATCGGATTTGGAATATTTAACGGAGCTGAAAACGGTGTCCTGTTCTTCCCAGCAGGAGGCATCCCGCAAAGGAAAACAACCTATGGAGTTACCGTGGAAAAGCCCCCGCAAGAACCTATTGCTAACTCGGGATCCGATCCGAGCGAAAAAGAAAGATGAAGCCAAGAGAAGAAAGGACAAAGCTCCCTCCCGCAAAGAGGGATCAGTACAAAAATGATTGTCATCTCGCTAAATGCTAGAGGGCTAACCGACCCCTCTAGAGCGACCATCATTGGTCAATGGCTTCGCGACATCAGCCTAAACCCAGACTTTATATGTATTCAAGAGATTAAAATTGACGGAGAAGACCTCTAGAAACGGCTCAGACAGGTCTCCTCGGCCCATGTGTGGATCCGAACGAAGCACCAGCGGGGGTCTGGAGGAACGGTTATCGGTGTTAAACGACTCTGGTTTTAAAAGCTTGAGAACTCCACTGAAGATGTAAGTCACCGTTGGATTGCTGTTTCTTTTGGTGCTCCTCTTTGTGTTACTATGGTTTCTCTGTACGCCCCTAACAGGGATTTGGAGAGACTGAACACTTGGGCCTCCTTAGACTCGCTTCCCCACAACGTGCTTATATGTGGAGACTTCAACATGGTGGAGGACCTTAAGGACAGATGGATGGGCAAGGGCAGAGTCATCGAGAGTCGGGAGAAAGAAACGTGGGACATGACCAAACTTCACTTGGATTTGGTGGAATTCAAAGACCCGAATGGCTTCTCTTGGTCGAATCTCCAAGCGGGCGAGGACCTGAGGAAAGCTAGACTCGACAGATGCTACATCTCTCAGAGTTTTACTCATCAGTGGGGCCACCCTACCATCACGCAACGCACTGACCTCACTATCTCTGATCACTACCTGATCGTTATCACTTTTCAACCTTCCAACAAGATCCGCAAGGCTGTGTGGTTCCATGCCAACGCAACCACCTTCTCTCTCCCCTCCGTCCATCAAGAAATAGCCGATGTGTGGAAGATGGCGTTCGCTTCTGGCTTGGCCCCAGCCAAGTGCTGGAGAAGTGCGGTCGACAAGTCACGTAAGATCATGATCAGAACTAAGAAGATGCTCGAGACTGTGCGGCGGGCTCGTAGGGAAGCTCTTTACCACAGACTCTGACAGCTCGAGGAGGAAGTGAACAAAGGAAAACACCAAGCCCAGAAAGGTCTCCGAAAAATCAGAGCGGTGTTGAGATACGAGGAAGAAATACAAACGAAAAACTTGCAAATTTTCTTCAAGGAGTGGTGGGCTGGCAAAGCCGATAAACCCACCAAAGAGATGTGCCGCATCCTTAAAAGGAAACACAACGTAGAATCGATCCCCCTACTGCTAGATCCACATGGCAATGTATGCAATTCGGAAGAAGATAATTTTGGCATCATCGAAGGGCACTTCACGAGACTCCTGGGAACTTCGAACCCCCTCTCCCACCATAGAAGGGACTGTATGGCTGCCATTTCTAGGGTTTCCCCCCGGAGGATACCACCCAACCTCCACTCCCTGCTTCATGCCCCTATCTCTGAATCAGAAATCATTGAGGTCATTGATGCCCTCCCTCTCGGTAAAAGCCCGGGACCCGACGGACTCACTAACGAGTTCTTTAAATCCTTCAAGCTGGTGGTTGCCACCCCTCTTCGGATGGTTTGGCAAGAAGCGCTAAAGTTTGGTGCTCTTCCTTCTTGCCTAAATAATGGAATTATCAAGTTGATACACAAGAAGGGGGAAAAGAACAGAATTGAGAACTGGCGGCCTATTACGATGCTCCAAACAAGATACAAGATCATCGCCAAAGTCATTGCCAACAGAATCTCGTGCCACCTGAGATCTTGGCTTAGTGAGGACCAAAAAGGTTTCATCAAAGGCAGGTCTATCCTGGAAACCATTATGGATATTTGGGAAGGTATTCAATTTGCAAATGAGTCTAATCAAGATGTGGTTTTCCTCAAGATCGACTTTGACAAAGCCTACGACGGGCTAGAATGGGACTATATTCTGCAGTCGCTCCAAGATCTCGGATGTAGTCAGAAATTCACCAAGATGATCGCGACCCTTCTCGGAAACGCAACGACCCAAATTAACGTTAACGGCAAACTTTCGAAGGCGATCCATCTTAGAAGATCTATTAGACAAGGGTGCCCTCTGGCCCCCCTTCTTTTTGCCATCGCCACTGAAGGGCTGAGTAGACTTGTGGCTCATCATGTGGAGACTAGCAATATCAAAGGCCTCCAGCTGCCTCACGACCACAGTCAAATCATCATGAGACTATTTGCTGATGATATGAACGCGTTCGTTCACAATGATAATACCAGCCTGGAGACTTTCTGGAGGTGTCTTGCTACCTTCTGTGAAGCCTCTGGATCCAAAATCAACCACTCTAAGACCGCCTTTAGGGCTATTGTGGGACATCATCCTGGCCTTCTCATTGATCATGGCTGTCAAATCATTCCGCAGGGCCAAATCTTTCGACTTCTTGGAATCCCCTTGGGGTTTGGTGTCTCTATGGAGCAGAGATGGAACTGGGTGTTGGCCAAACTCGAAAACAAGCTTAACTATTGGAAAGGTATGCAAATCAATCTCGCTGGACGTGAGATGGTTATCAACACGTTCCTCCTCTCTTCTACCATCTATTTCCTTTCTTGTTGGAGACCGAATGAGCAAGGCCTGTCCAAACTGAATAGTATTTGTAGAAACTTTCTTTGGACGGGCGATCATAACAGAAGGGGGGTGCCTAAAATCAAATGGGCCATCTGCACTAGCCCTAGAGATAGCGGGGGGCTTGGCATCCTGGACATTGGGTGTATGGCTAACAAACTGGCAGCCAAATGGATGATTAAGGCTTGGTGCAATAGGGAGGCCTCATGGGCCAAGCTGATCTTCAGAAACAAGAATGAGTTGGCTCTCATGGGGTTCCCAAACTGGAAGAATCTTGACATCATGACCCTGCTATTCTCCCCGATCCCCGTCTTCCCGAAAGGCTCCAATCTCGTGTGCTCCCTTTGGAAGGGCTAGAATAAAGTCAAAAGATTCACAAGAATTAGTGAGGACTGGAAGTGGGCGGCCAGAATCAGACAAAATGACTCTATATGGTTTCCGATACATGGCATCCGGAGTGTGGAGTCGTGGAACATTCAAAATGCCAAGAGGTTATGGAACAAAGGATTCAAAAAATGGAAACACCTCTATAAACATGACACCAACAGCTGGATCAACTTCGAGGATATTGACCCTTGCATAAACATCTCCTACGAAGAATGGAACACCTTGCAAAGCCGATGCCTCGCATGGGATCGTCACAAGACTCGCCTTCTCATGGGACACGACACACCGAACTCGCTTGGTCTCAAATGGCACAATGGAAATAGCCTACTCAAAATCCCGAACATCAAAGAAACGGCTGACCACTAGATCAGCCTCAACAAGAAGTGGTGCCTGTCTTGGACGCGGCTTCGGTGGGACATGAAACTCATGGGTATCTGGCACCCCCTTATAGAGATTAAGAAGTCTGTCCTCTTATGGCAAATTCTTCACCGAGGAATTTGGACCAACCATAAGGCTAGCAAACTTTGTGGGACTCCTCCTTGGTGCAAACGCTGCCACCGGGCTATCGAAGATGTCCCACACATCTTCCTTACTTGCCCCAACTCCTACAGAATCACGCAGACGATTGGAATGAAAATCAGACTTCAAAAACAGCTTAGTTGGAAACAAGTCCTTTTGGGAGAAGCGATCGGCTGCTCTGCGACACTCTGGAACGCCATTAGAGGGGAAGTCCTGTGGAAAATTTGGTGGGAGAGGTGTGCTCTCAACTTCGGCGACCCCCCCAGGGAGTGGTCGATTGAGAAATCACTATTCCTCCTTGGCAAAAGGATTGTGAACAGTAAGAAATCCCCCCCCTTCAGGCACCATCAAGTCCTCCTCTTGATCAACAACAAGCTCAAACCCAAGTGGGCCCCGCATGAGGGCGATGAGAGGGTGATTAACCTTCTCTGTAATGCAACCTAGGATTCATTCAAGCTTCCCCTGCTTTGTGGGATTTGGGGGGTCCCGTGGGCACTAGTCCCCTTCTATTGTACCTTTGTTTCTTAATTTAATTCAAGTCCGGGAGAGTAGGCTATTGCCGAACTTCCTTTATATTAAAAAAAAACTAAAATTACACCATCTTATGTAAATTAGTGAGATATCTTGCTGCATCAAGTGACCAATCTTTCTCTTAGTGAGTGAGCTTGCTTCTTCTATCCAGCGCAACATAGTTGTCTTGAAGCACGCCGACTTGATTTCTGCATACGTTCTTGATAAATTGGCATAACAACGTGTCTAAAAAATAGAATCTCACTTCCATAAGAAAAGGAAACCTAAGAGTTCTACTTATTTTACATTTTGTGTTGGATATTTGGCACATGCATCATCACATACATGAACATCTATATGTAGCAAAGGCTATTGTTTCTCGCGTATATTGGTATGTAGTCTTACGCAAAAGAGAGTAAGCATGCGGGAAAGAATTTATTTGCGAACTCCAAAGAAGTCTGGCGATGAGAATCAAAAACCTCTACATCGACCCAAATGAGACAACACACCCAGGCCTCCTACACTCTAAAGAGCCGTGAGAACTGAATACCAAAATGCTCTTTCTGTAAGTCATAATAAAAACTCACTACTCCAGATGGAATAGTCATCAAGGGATAAGTACTTGCTAAATATAGGGTAGAGAGGTGAATGTTGCTCTTGAGCTGCCAGGCTCACCAAGAAATCAGTATCAAGCGACCGTCAAGAGTAGAGGAATGTCATACCAAGAAGTCGATGTAGCCATTGAGTAGTTAAAGGCCTAAGAGAGGACACTCAAGGAGAGAGAACAGAAGGAGGAGGTTCTTTCTCCGACTTAGTGCAAATTTCGCAAGTAAATCCTCCTCGAGTGCATTGAACCGATTCCCCACGGGAATAAAACTTGTTGAATTGCCTACCATGCTACTGGCCCATCTATTCTCATCGCCCAAGGTGCTTCCATGCTATGGCAGATGAGGACAAATGAGGTGGAGCAGTTTGGGCAATGAAGGGATGTTGGTTCCCACTCTCATCCAAAGACAAAAAGGATGAGATGCTTGCATGAGGGGACCTGTGTGTTCCATGCTAGGAACGATGTCTAATCTAGTGCTTGCTCCATGAGGAGCACTGTTTTAGAAACTTAGAGCACTCAACCCTCAAAATCATCCAATCACCCTGAAGGAGTGCGAGTTCAATCTCTAAAATACATTATGCATGATTGAAAATAAGGATCCTGACTAATGAAAGGCCCATAACATTGTCGACAATCAAGGTTGCTAACTATGAGAGGGCGGCAAAGTGGAAGCATGTGAGGGGGATTCACATGAGTCCCTCCTAGGGGTGGGCTCTAATGCAATTTGTTACTCTCATGCACAAGGAAAGTGCACGAAGGGTGGGGGGAGGGAAGGAGTTATGGGATGTCCTCCAGCTCAACACATTCCCACCAAAAATGATTGGTAACAAAGGGAAAGGGTTGGAAAAAAGAAAACCCAAGAACAACCAAAGGAAGAAAGGAGGGGTTTTGCAAGGGGAAGCAATTGGAGAATAGAAAAGGAGAGGTTTAGAGGTTGGCGGAAGGAGAAGTGCACTAGGAGGCAGGGGTCGAATGATGGAAGGCAAAAGCGAAGAGAAGGGAAGGTGGTGGGGAGGGAATATGCAAAGAGGGAAGGTGGGTGCTATTGGGGAATACAAAAGGCAAAGGGATAGGAAGGGAGGGGAGGCATTAGCGAAGGACAAGGGGCAAGGTGAGGGGGCATTGGTAGGGAGAAAAGATAATGGGAGCAAGAGAGATGCAATAGGGATTTATACATGATTCCAATTATTATTTGATATTTCACAATTCGTTTTATCTAAGATGGGACACTTTAATAAAGGTATAGCCCATTCCCTAAAAGTAGGTGCATCTATGGCATCATCAAAAACATATCTGCTCTTTTGTTATCTCTTGTTAGTTTATGAACTTGTGTGCAATATGGATTTGCATTTTTTAGTAATATGAATCCCCAATTAAGTGCCACATAATACCAAAATACAGTGATATCATTCTAACAATAATGGACATACTTAGTATGGTAGATTTATAAGATTTTGCATATTGAAGCCTTCAATTTCACGAATATGTTGTACTTTGTTCAAGGGAATCCTTTTGATATTTTTTACTCTTTTTCGATGTAGTTGAATGATAAATGGATGTAGGGATAATATCTTCTATATACATCTAGTGTCGAAGAATACTAACTACACCCTCATTGGAGATCATCTTCTTTACAGATACGTTGTAACAACCTCGAAAAGTATTATGAAAAATACCTTTTTTTCTAACACCCACTTCAAAAGATTACACGATGCACGATATACTCTAGTAGTAATTTGTACTTCCTAACATGATATTATCTTGTAATTTGCATGTGAAATCTTTAATCACTTTGAAGTTCATAAAGTTTGTGGTGACCCCAAAATACTAACCACATGCTTGTTGCTCAATTTAGAATCTTGTAACTTGAATCAATCCTTTATTGTTCAAGAAGTACTAACATCTCCAATAAACGAACTCTGCAATATAAAAAATAAATATGATATTTCTATAACAAAACAAACTAGTCAAAGACAAACTTGATCCCAAAAATACGTCATTTACAAGCTCCACGATAAACTAAAAGAGCATCAAAGGATTCTAATGATCGTTTCCTCTATTGCATATCAAGGTGAATGTTTTCAATAATATGTAATCTCTATGCAAAACTCTAGGTTTAGAAATGGAGAAAATTTGACTACTAGTAGAAAGGATCTATAGTTCTACTCCAAATTCACGAACATACTATGCCACCAAATATAGAACACTTTATTAATTAGAAGTAAAATTAGAAGTAAGAATAGTTTGCTCAAAATGCATCAAAGACACATTTTTCATACAGATGTCCTTCTTTTAACGACTGTGTCGATAGAGGAATGGAGAATAATTCTAGTCCAAAGGGAAATAAAAATAGTTAAAATTCTAGGAACTTGTTCCTAACCGAACATCTACAAAGAGTTTCCATAAATTTGGGCATACCAAAAAATTGTTTGGTCTACACTAGTGGTCTCCTAACATTGCCAAGCATGGTAGATAGAACCTACTATGTAGCTTTAAGACTTCATCAACTTTTGGAGGATAAAGAACCCTATACCAATTATAAATGAATTCACGAAAATAGTTTTATTTTGTGTTGTGCGAGCTTTCGATGTGATTAATAAGATAAAAATTGACCAAGTTATTTTGGTCTCTTTTCCACCTTGTCTTTGAATTTTTGGGATATTGATGCTTGATTTGAGTGACTTTCGGCTAAAGTTCATTGCGGATTAAGTTTGTTTTTCGCTCCCCCCACTCACTCAATATTGAATACTTACCATACTCACTCAATATTGCATGTTTCTATTTTTTTTGTTTTAAAAAGAAGTCCAAATGAAATGTTTTGCCTTTTTTTGTTTTAAAAAGAAGTCCAAATGAAATGTTTTGCCTTACCCTCAACTGTCATCCAACTATGGAACCCTTTTGTAGTGACCCATTTAATTATCATAAGTATGAAAAAAAAACTCTAGTTTTCTTGGATTTTGATATTGTCTCTCCGCACCTTTGCAACTTATCCTTGAATCTTAAAACTATATCCCCATGCTAACATTTACTCTACTAAATGAACAGAATGAGAAAGAAAAACATTTTGACGTAGAGCGTATGATTTTTGAAAGTGTGAGAGAGTGTCTCTACCATCCATATAGTCTAAAAATAAATATGATAAAGCCTTATGTGCACCTCAAACTTATCTAAAAATAAAGTAGATCAAATCTCCAAGAGAAAGCTTTAAAACTCTTGTTTGAAATGTACTATATTTGATAGCTCATTAGACACTTGAGCCTAGCACTTGACTAATGAGCTAGATCAAATTTCCAAAATAAAGACTTTGAAGAACCTCTTATCTCAAACGTAATATATTTGATATCTCATTATGAAAGATTATTCTATCATTATCTAGGAAAAGGATTAGATAACTTGACTAATTATTTAGATCAATCATTCAAAACAGAGGCCTTGAATAATCTCTTCTCAAGAGATATCTCATTGGATAACAGCCTTAAATTATATATATATATATATATATATATATATATATATATATATATATATATATATATATATATATATATATATATATATATATATATATATATATAGATATATATATATATATGTGTGTGTGTGTGTGTGTATCAAAAGGATTAGGCAAATCAGCTTCATAAAGATTTGGTGTAGATTATTTGTAAACTTCACATCTTTGTTCAAACATATTGTTGTAAATCATGTGTATTCAATAGTTGTTTGCATCTAACATGGAAAGAGGTTATGGAACTTCCACAATCTCATGGATAGCATCACAATTCTCAATACATTGTGTGGATTTAACGTGTTCTATTTGACCATCAATCCTTAGATGGTCCCATTACTCATCTTGGGTCAAAATATGAGTTTTCCATAAATAAAACAATGAAAAGTTCTCTTGATTTTAGTATAGATATCCAAAATGGATCAAATTAACCCATGCCATATGAAGTTTGAACCATAAAAAATCTCTAAATACAATAAATGAGCATACGTAAAAGAACTCTCCAATAGATATTCTTTTGTCATCATCCAAGAGATAGTTTTTTATGAAGATCAAATCCACCTTAAGTATAGTCTAAATCTTGCTCAAAATTTATGTATGTGTATGTGTGGGTATGTATGTGCATGTGCATATCTATGTATGTGTATGTGTCGTATGTATGTATGTGTGTGTATGCATGTATCTGTAAGTGTATGTGTTGGTATGTATGTATGTGTAAGTGTATGTATATGTGCATGTGTATGCATGTATGTGTATGTGTGGGTATGTATGTATGTGAATGTATGTATGTGTATATGCATGCAGGTATGTGTGGGTATGTGTATGTGTGTGTGTGTATGTATGTCTAAGTGTATGAATATGTGTATGCATGTATGTGTGTGTGGATGTATGTATGTATGTGTAAGTTTATGTATGTATGTGTAAGTTTATGTATGTATGTGTAAGTGTATGTTTTTTTATATGTGTATTCATGTATGTGTCTGTGTATGTGTGTAAATACATATTCAATATGTATGTGTGCATATGTTTATGTGTGGGTATGCGTATATATGTGTAAGTGTAAGTATGGATGTGTAAGTGTATGTATGTGGGTCTCTGTATGCATGTTTATAAATTTAAGGTTTTTTTGTATTCTGATCCTATTTTGTTTGAGATTAAAATAACAGGACATATTGTATGGTAGAACAAAATAAGGGAAGATCTAACATACCATCTCAACATGGCAGTTTTCTTACACACCTACGTCTAAAGGAATCATTTCCTCAGCACAAGGTATAAAAATTAATACTTTATATTACTATGATGTATTATTCTCATATGTTTTATATTTTTTTTACGTTTAATATATGTATTTTTGTTTCATTAGATGAACGTAGTTTGCTGCAAATAAAAGACTTGAGTAAGGACAAATAGGCCATCAAGGTTTTGTAGCTATATTTGTAATTATATGTATTATTGAAACTATATTTTTTATTTTAATTAAAACAATAATCTTTAATCGTTTTTATTTGTTTCAATGTAGCATAAGGATTATGGTCACTATCCTACGAAGAAGGAAATTGATTTTGCTACACATTGTGGATATGGATGTCTGAGTGAAGACATGCAAGTTCATCCAAATGGTTTTGTGAGTATTATTAAATTTCATAGAATTATTTTATTTTTATTAATCTTTTCTACGTTTTATTTATTTATGTTTCTTATATTTAATACAAGAGTATTATGGAGAGGCAGATATGCATGAGGTGGCGAGAGAGACAAACATAGGATGCTCTCAATCATAAGAGAGTGCTTACACCTCTACCCATGATGCCACTACAAATACATGAGATCCCTACAACATATCGGGGGTATACCGAGGCTTCTACCGAGGAAAATGAAGGGGCACAATTTTTCCCCGACGTCGGTGTAAGGGTCGGTGTAGGCATCAGAACCAAAACGCCGGTATAAGTGTCGATATAAGTGTTGGTATAAGCGTCGGTATACGCGTCGGTATAAGTGACGGTATATGCAACAATATAAGCCATGGTATGCCCCTGGGCAAAATAGATGGTATAAGATTCGATATCTGCCTCGCGATCCTGACGCTTATACCGTCGCCTATACCGACGACCATATCTGCAAAATTTTTTTTGGTAGAGTTTGTTGTCTCTGGCTACAGCAACATTCCCATGCTACTCTGTAGGAAAAGACAATACACTCTGCCCAAGAAAAACCCGAGTACATGTGACATGTATGACAGGCAACAGAAACATGATTTGATAAAGCAAAATATACTGTCAAATACAAAAGACATGGGAGAAATCAATCACGAACCATGTACAAAGAAATGAGACACACTGACATGATATTTATAAACAACAACCAGAACACATGTATATGTGTGTGTGCCTCTTAACTAAAATTACACCATCTTATGTAAATTAGTGAGATATCTTGCTGCATCAAGTGACCAATCTTTCTCTCTTAGTGAGTGAGTTTGCTTCTTCTATCCAGCGCAACATAGTTGTCTTGAAGCACGCCGACTTGATTTCTGCATACGTTCTTGATAAATTGGCATAACAACGTGTCTAAAAAATAGAATCTCACTTCCATAAGAAAAGGAAACCTAAGAGTTCTACTTATTTTACATTTTCTGTTGGATATTTGGCACATGCATCATCACATACATGAACATCTATATTTAGCAAAGGCTATTGTTTCTCGCGTATATTGGTATGTAGTCTTACGCAAAAGAGAGTAAGCATGCGGGAAAGAATTTATTTGCGAACTCCAAAGCAGTCTGACGATGAGAATCAAAAACCTCTACATCGACCCAAATGAGACAACACACCCAGGCCTCCTACACTCTAAAGAGCCGTGAGAACTGAATACCAAAATGCTCTTTCTGTAAGTCATAATAAAAACTCACTACTCTAGATGGAATAGTTATCAACGGATAAGTACTTGCTAAATATGGGGTAGAGAGGTGAATGTTGCTCTTGAGCTGCCAGGCTCACCAAGAAATCAGTATCAAGCGACCGTCAAGAGTAGAGGAATGTCATACCAAGAAGTCGATGTAGCCATTGAGTAGTTAAAGGCCTAAGAGAGGACACTCAAGGAGAGAGAATAGAAGGAGGAGGTTCTTGCTCCGACTTAGTGCAAATTTAGCAAGTAAATCCTCCTCGAGTGCATTGAACCGATTCCCCACGGGAATAAAACTTGTTGAATTGCCTACCATGCTATTGGCCCATCTATTCTCGTCGCCCAAGGTGCTTCCATGCTATGGCAGATGAGGAAAAATCAGGTGGAGCAGTTTGGGCAATGAAGGGATGTTGGTTCCCACTCTCATCCAAAGACAAAGAGGATGAGATGCTTGCATGAGGGGACCTGTGTGTTCCATGCTAGGAACGATGTCTAATCTAGTGCTTGCTCCATGAGGAGCACTGTTTTAGAAATTTAGAGCACTCAACCCTCAAAATCATCCAATCACCCTGAAGGAGTGCGAGTTCAATCTCTAAAATACATTATGCATGATTGAAAATAAGGATCCTGACTAATGAAAGGCCCATAACATTCTCGACAATCAAGGTTGCTAACTATGAGAGAGGGGCGAAGTGAAAGCATGTGAGGGGGCTTCACGTGAGTCCCTCCTAGGGGTGGGCTCTAATGCAATTTGTTACTCTCATGCACAAGGAAAGTGCACGAAGGGTGGGGGGAGGGAAGGAGTTATGGGATGTCCTCCAGCTCAACACATTCCCACCAAAAATGATTGGTAACAAAGGGAAAGGGTTGGAAAAAAGAAAACCGGAGAACAACCAAAAGAAGAAACGAGGGGTTTCCAAGGAGAAGCAATTGGAGAATAGAAAAGGAGAGGTTTAGAGGTTGGCAGAAGGAGAAGTGCACTAGGAGGCAGGGGTCGAATGATGGAAGGCAGAAGCGAAGAGAAGGGAAGGTGGTGGGGAGGGAATATGCAAAGAGGGAAGGTGGGTGTTATTGGGGAATACAAAAGGCAAAGGGATAGGAAGGGAGGGGAGGCATTAGCGAAGGACAAGGGGCAAGGTGAGGGGGCATTGGTAGGGAGAAAAGATAATGGGAGCAAGAGAGATGCAATAGGGATTTATACATGATTCCAATTATTATTTGATATTTTACAATTCGTTTTATCTAAGATGGGACAATTTAATAAAGGTATAGCCCATTCCCTAAAAGTAGGTGCATCTATCGCATCATCGAAAACATATCTGCTCTTTTGTTATATCTTGTTAGTTTATGAACTTGTGTGCAATATGGATTTGCATTTTTTAGTAATATGAATGCCCAATTAAGTGCCACATAACACCAAAATACAGTGATATCATTCTAACAATAATGGACATACTTAGTATGGTAGATTTGTAAGATTTTGCATATTGAAGCCTTCAATTTCACGAATATGTTGTACTTTGTTCAAGGGAATCCTTTTGATATTTTTTACTCTTTTTCGATGTAGTTGAATGATAAATGGATGTAGGGATAATATCTTCTATATACATCTAGTGTCGAAGAATACTAACTACACCCTCAATGGAGATCATCTTCTTTACAGATACGTTGTAACAACCTCGAAAAGTATTATGAAAAATACCTTTTTTTCTAACACCCACTTCAAAAGATTACACGATGCACGATATAATCTAGTAGTAATTTGTACTTCCTAACATGATATTATCTTGTAATTTGCATGTGAAATCTTTAATCACTTTGAAGTTCATAAAGTTTGTGGTGACCCCAAAATACTAACCACATGCTTGTTGCTCAATTTAGAATCTTGTAACTTGAATCAATCCTTTATTGTTCAAGAACTACTAACATCTCCAATAAACGAACTCTGAATATAAAAAATAAATATGATATTTCTATAACAAAACAAACTAGTCAAAGACAAACTTGATCCCAAAAATACGTCATTTGCAAGCTCCACGATAAACTAAAAGAGCATCAAAGGATTCTAATGATCGTTTCCTCTATTGCATATCAAGGTGAATGTTTTCAATAATATGTAATCTCTATGCAAAACTCTAGGTTTAGGAATGGAGAAAATTTGACTACTAGTAGAAAGAATCTATAGTTCTACTCCAAATTCACGAACATACTATACCCTTACATAAACAAAGAGTCTACTCCAAATGCATTCATAACCATACACTTAATCAAAGAAAGTGCAACATGAGACAATAGATGCACCAAATATAGAACACTTTATTAATTAGAAGTAAAATTAGAAGTAAGAATAGTTTGCTCAAAATGCATCAAAGACACATTTTTCATACAGATGTCCTTCTTTTAACGATTGTGTCGATAGAGGAATGGAGAATAATTCTAGTCCAAAGGGAAATAAAAATAGTTAAACTTCTAGGAACTTGTTCCTAACCGAACATCTACAAGGAGTTTTCATAAATTTGGGCATACCAAAATATTGTTTGGTCTACACTAGTGGTCTCCTAACATTGCCAAGCATGGTAGATAGAACCTACTATGTAGCTTTAAGACTTCATCAACTTCTAGAGGATAAAGAACCCTATACCAATTATAAATGAATTCACAAAAATAGTTTTATTTTGTGTTGTGCAAGCTTTCGATGTGATTAATAAGATAAAAATCGACCAAGTTATTTTGGTCTCTTTTCCACCTTGTCTTTGAATTTTTGGGATATTGATGCTTGATTTGAGTGACTTTCGGCTAAAGTTCATTGCGGATTAAGTTTGTTTTTCGCTCCCCCCACTCACTCAATATTGAATACTTACCATACTCACTCAATATTGCATGTTTCTCTTTTTTTTGTTTTAAAAAGAAGTCCAAATGAAATGTTTTGCCTTACCCTCACCTGTCATCCAACTATGGAACCCTTTTGTAGTGACCCCATTTAATTATCATAAGTATGAAAAAAAACTCTAGTTTTCTTGGATTTTGATATTGTCTCTCCGCACCTTTGCAACTTATCCTTGAATCTTAAAACTATATCCCCATGCTAACATTTACTCTACTAAATGAACAGAATGAGAAAGAAAAACATTTTGACGTAGAGCGTATGATTTTTGAAAGTGTGAGGGAGTGTCTCTACCATCCATATAGTCTAAAAATAAATATGATAAAGCCTTATGTGCACCTCAAACTTATCTGAAAATAAAGTAGATCAAATCTCCAAGAGAAAGCTTTAAAACTCTTGTTTGAAATGTACTATATTTGATAGCTCATTAGACACTTGAGCCTAGCACTTGACTAATGAACTAGATCAAATTTCCAAAATAAAGACTTTGAAGAACCTCTTATCTCAAACGTAATATATTTGATATCTCATTATGAAAGATTATTCTATCATTATCTAGGAAAAGGATTAGATAACTTCACTAATTATTTAGATCA
>CM035420.1:97215677-97238177 GCA_020310875.1 Ceratopteris richardii
ATGATGATGTGGATGATAATGATCATCATGATTGATATATTACATTGGATATATATTTTACATTGATATACAGTCTTTTATATATATATATTCCCTCATTCTAGTGAGAATTGTTTCTATAGGTAAACTAATGAAAAGCCCTTTTTCATGATTTTTATTACTGTTTATATTTAACATGTGATTTATTACTTCAATTTAAAACTTTATTTATACTATATGTGTGTTCGTGTGTATATATGTATGTATGTACATGCAGTTGTGTGTGTATAAAATGTATGTATGTGCATGTGGGTATATATCTATATTTGTGTAAGTTTGTCTATACGCATGTATATGTGTGTATCTGTGTGTGTACATATGTTCATGTAGATATGTTTTATGCATATATGTGTATGTGTTTGTGTATCTGTGTGTGTATGTGTACCATGTGTATCATGTGTATGTGTATGTGTATGTGTATGTGTAAGTGTATGTGTGTATGTATGTATGTGCATATGTATGTGAATGTGCGTGTATATGTGTGTATGTACATGTCTATGTGTATGTGTATGTGTATAAGTGTAAGTATGCATGTGCATGTGTATGTTTAGGTATATATACATGTGTATGTGTGTGTATATGTGTCTATGCATATGCACATTAGTGTATATATGTATATATGTGGATGTGTATGTGTAAGTGGATGTGCATGTGTATGTGTATGTATGTGCATAGTAAGTTTTTTGAGCTAGTCAACACACAAATCTATTTGTGTTGTATCCACTCCTTCTCCTTGATGCTCCAAAGTACATAGTGCATTTCTTTTCACTTATCACATGCCTATAAGGTCTATTTGAGTCTCCATAATCTCATGGGCTGCTCTTGTGCCGGTTGGCTAGACCAAACTTCATCGCTTAGAGATACACTTTTCTACCTTCTACAAGCTTCTCCAAGTTTCTTTTAGTGGTATTAGAGCTAAATCAAGATGGGTGACATATTTCCATTAATGATTGAGAAGCTTGATCTACACAACTACACAGCTTGGCAAATTAGAATGAGGCCTATTTGCAGGGTAAAAATCTTTATGAAATTGTAGCAGGTGATGAAGCTATGCCTATTCAAAGATCCAGAGGAGGACCTACACAAGGTCGTACATACTAAACCCTATCTTGGTCTTTCTATTACCACATATTAGAGGATGCAAGACATCTCAAGAGACTTGGGATGCCCTAGAGATTTTCTTTTCTGCCAGTACCAAAGCAAGAAAGAATCATCTTTGGACCGAGTTCAACCATATGAAGAAGACACCTAAGCAAACCATCACAGAGTTTGTTACCAAGGTCAAGGAGGTTTCTGAAATTAATTAGCCTTCTATTTCTATAGCTTTCTAGATTTTTCTACACTCTCATAGTATCACATTATAGTTTTACTTCAAAATCCTCTCTTTTTTGAGTAATCATCAGAGGTCTGATGTTTAGACGAGCCTCTATTAAAATCTATAAAATGAGGTCCTCATTTCACTTTGTACTTGGTAAGAAGCTTGAAAGCCCAAATGTTTTTCAATTTAATCCATACATAAGTTTTCCCATTCCATGGTATCCTTGAATTTAGTTACCACAAACTTGTACCTTGTAATACTATTTTACAATCTACCACATCATTTGTTAGCTCTCTCTATATATATGTCATGGATTATAGTCTTTGATGCTTGGAAAATCCAAATGGAATAGCATTTCATTTGAGAAAGGATGTCATCAAATGATAATACTTTGGAGCCATGTACCTTTAACAAGGATTTTTTGCCAAGGCTCTTTCGTAATATCCATTGGAATGCTTGATCGATGACTATTAGAAAACTAATCACTTTGAAACAGAAATTCAAATTTGCTTCATTAACCTTCTATTTCTATCTAGATTTTTTATTCATTTCCATTTCTATTCAAGCTTTTTGATTCATTTCCATCTCTATTCAATGCATCCTCATATTACCACACTCTAGTTTTACTTCAAAACCCTTTTGAGTTAGCACCTTGTTGTAATCTGTCTCATTTTCAAGTAACTACTTTAGATTCGATATTTGGAGGAGCCTTTACACAAATCTATAAAATGATGTCTTCATTTCACTTTGCATTTGGTTAGAGGCTTAAAGTGGAGTCCTCTAAATTGAAAAAACTTATTTTAATCCATATATAAGTTTTTTCTCTTTTTTTTCTTTACTTCGACTTCCCACTGCGGAATATATGGAGAGCTCACTTGTTATGGAGTATATGGAAAAGCAAGAACAAAGCCACATATAACAAGGAGTTCACAAGAGATGAGTATTTTTATTCTTTCAAAGTGCTCAAAAGAGTTGGAATACAAAGCCTGGAGGATATTATATTTGCCCCTGAAGAAGACTTCTCTTTGGCCAAGCACCTTGGGAAGACAATTCCAAGCGAGTGGAGATCCTCTCTTCTTACGATGTATTACCCAGAAGATATGCGATGGCCTTATTATGTCTTTAAAGGTCCTTATGAGATGGCCGAGATGATTGCTACTGTTTGTGAACTCAGGAATGAGCTTGTTAGAGGTTTTTTGTTACTCTATAGGTCTCATGATGTTGCACTTCTCTATGTCATTACCTTTATTCTTTTCCTGCTAGCTCTGGCCTATAGGACGTATGATCTTCATGGGTGGGGCTTTTTGCCTAGATGCCTCTTGTGGCTTGTATTATGATGGGGGACTCTTGCGCTTTGTACAAAGTGACATACCATCATTAATATAATTTCCTGTCTTCTCAAAACAAAAAAGGAGGAGCCAGCTTCATTTGAGGATGCATGTTTTCCCCCATGGTTGTAATTCCCACATTTATGACTTAATAAACTCAAACGTGAATGTTTAATGAACACTTCAAGTGTCTTATAACATCTTCGTTTGATAGAACTATTTTTTTCGATTAAAATACTTTACGCCATAAACGTATGTTAGAATTCTTAAATTTGGATATGGGTTAAACTCTATTGTAAACTCTAGTTTCTAAATGGTCTATATAAACCTAAAGATACGTAATCCGGCTGCAGGCTTTATTTTATACTTCGTAAATCCTATTTATAGAGTTAAAAGTTTCGTGCATGGTTGAGTGTATATTTTCTTTCCCATTAATCCTTTCGCTTTTTCAGAATCTTGCGTATTTTCCACATGCATGTTATTTTACAGATCCTTCTAGCTTTTGGAAAGATTAACTCTTGAATATTGATTAAGTTGTATACCGTGTATGATCACTGCATCGTCAAATTTTAGTCACTAATATTTAATGTCTGATGGAGAATGATGATATCTTCATGTGAAGACACTGCAAATACCAATCTCTTGTATAAGTTCCAGCTTACAAGCTTCCTATGAGTACGAGCGTAGCCGTGGATCGTAGTCCACCGTAAACGCGTCTTCAAAATGCGACTGAATAAATGCATGAACGATTGAATGGCTCATGGCAAACAATCAGAAAACATGGCAGCGAGCTCGTGACTTCCTTTATTTAAAAAAAATAATAAATAAATAAATAAAAAAAAGCATGGAAGCGAGCTCGTGACTTCAGCGCAACTAGGAATAACGGTACTCAATTGTCAGCTGAATCTTGACCATATTGGTGACGCCCATAGGCCGACATGCACTTGTCCAAGTCTACGCATAGGGCATGAGTAAGGACATCCGTCGTCATCATGTTCCGCAAAACTTTGCAATATCTCTTGTTTTACCATTAGAACTGCAGGCAGCTGTCTGAAGAGGACGTGGCTACAGAACAGGAAAGGACCGCCGTCGTGCCAAAGAAACTTAATGCGAGATGAGTGAGGTATTCACTTGTCAAAAGACGGTCCTGAAGTAGATGCAGCGCATGTACCGAAACTTGAAAGGAAGAAAACGGAGATAAAATATGAAATATGTGATCTATAAATGCACAAGACGTGGAATGATATTTAGTGACGCGAAGAGCAAGAGAAATAAACATCTTTGGAAGAGAGAGACGTCTGGTTATCACTTTTCCTTTTTTCGTGAAGTACATTATTTTTTAACTTGAGGTCTGCATAATGCTAAATGAGAAGACCTGTTTGAATACTTTAAGCATGTAGGAATTAAGTGACTTTAGCTTTCAGAGTTCAAGAAAATAAATTTTCGACTTCTTGTTTTCAGATGTTTACCTTGCGATTTCACAAGACAAAACTGAAATTGATCCTCCACAGAACATGAGTCCATTTTCCTTAAGCTTGGTAGTCGTTCACTATAGCTGCTGCAAAAAATCTAGAAACAAACTCCATGAGTCTCGTAATTAAGAAAAAACACTTAAGGCCTTCAGGGTTACGACTGCGTAAAGCTTGAGCAAGACGTTGTACAACAATGTATTGTAATCTGATGAAAGCTTGTGAATGAATTAAGTATATTCCCATGAGCATACTTAATACTTCAACGAATTCGCTCGATAGAGTAATATTCCTTTTTTTGGGTAAGTTTTGTACATTCACATTGTAGGTTCTAAGAATGATTATCGTTTGATTCCAACAGGACTAGCGTCTTAATAGCGCGTGAGTAGGAACTTCGACGGACCTTGAAAATCGTACTTTCAATAGTACACAAAGACCATGAGCCAATCGATCACTAAAGTACGGATAATTGCACTCCTTTCATAGGCAATCTAATCATGTTGACACACGTTGCACTAGCTAAAACCATAAGTGAATGTATGAGGGGCATATGTTATTTCTCATTACTATAATGACAGGATTCCACATATATTTGCCTTGTGTGGTGCAGAGTTGAACTAGATCGCCTTGTGAGACGTTGATCATGCAAACTAAAACTTAGGAGGAGCTAAAACGTCTTTTCAACTCCATATGAACGAGCGTGTGTATGTATGTCTGTGTGTGTGTGAGAGAGAGAGAGAGAGAGAGAGAGAGAGAGAGAGAGAGAGAGAGAGAGAGCGAGAGAGAGAGAGAGAGAGAGAGAGAGAGCGACAGAGAGAGAGAGAGAGCGACAGAGAGAGAGAGGGAGAGAGCTACGAAAACCATGTGAGCAACAACGTTTAGGAAGTAATAAGCGACCTAGGAAGAAAAGATGGTAGTATTCAACATTGAAATTCAAAGGTTAAATTAGAAATTAATATAAGCTTTGGATATTTAGGGACTCATTTTTTCTCATGGGCAAATGCTTGTAGGGATATGGAGTGGATGTGACCGCAACTTATTGATCATCCCAGCCATGATAAGTTTAGGAAAGAAAAAGGAATGTAATGAAAGATATAAGAGAGTGATATCCCCAATATCTCAGAATAAAACCACTAGTATGATTGGCAACATAAAATATTGCTTTAGAAGTAATAACGTATGATATATACTTGAAAGGTTTTACTGCATGAGCACAAATCCAAATAGAATCCGGCTCAATAATAGGCTAGAAAACCTCCGGAAAATAACAATTATTTCAATCAATGGCTACATATCGATAATCAAAGAGCTTATGGATGGTCTTAGATCAATAGCAATGGTTTGAGGAATGATGGAAAATAGAGATCTTTCACCACTTTTTCATATATAATAGAATCTTTAGCAAACATTGAAAAACTAATGGAACATATGGTTACAAACGAAATCATCATAGGAGGTGGAAAATCGAATGGTAATCAATCTCAAGCATGTTATGTAGATAGTTCAACTTGTTAATGAAAACGTAGAGACTCACTAAGAGGAAGATGATATTTTGGACTAGGAGAGACCTCATAAAAAAATCAAGAATAAAGCAATGGAAACTAATCACAAATAGGAGGAGCACAAGCAAGAGGAAAAGGAGACAAAGGACACTATTTAAGAACAAACAACAATGGAAGTGCGCTCTATGTGGATGGAAAACCTATCAATCTTTGAAGCTGTAGAGGTCGGAAACTCTCAGATGCCTTGGGATGAAGCTTCAGGAAGTGTTCAAGTGCTCTGACACGGATATATTTGAGTTCTGAGCAGTCGTTGCTGTCATCTTTTCTTTGCTACCTCGGTTGTTTTGATACCTGTCTCTCTCTATCCCCTTTTTTCTTTTCCCTTTCTCTCTCTTTCCCTCTCTCTCTCGGTCCCTCTCTCCCTCTTTTTCTCTCTTCCTCTCCCTCTTCCTCTCTCTCTTCCTCTCTCTCTTTTTCTCTCTCTTTCTCTCTCTTTTTCTCTCTCTCTCCCCCTCTCTCTCCCCCTCTCTCTCTTTCTCTCTCTCTCTCCCCCTCTCTTCCCCCCCCTCTCTCTCTCTCTCTCTCTTTCCTCCTCCCTCTTTTCCCTTTCTCTCTCTCTCTTTTCCCCGCGTGTGAACCCCTCCCTTTCTCTCTCTCTCTCTCTATCTCTCTCTCTCTCTCTCTCTCTCTCTCTCTCTCTCTCTCTCTCTCTCTCTCTCTCTCTCTCTCTCTCTCTCTCTCTCTCTCTCTCTCTCTCTCTCTCTCTCTCTCTCTCTCTCTCTCTATCTTTCTATCTCCCTCTCTCTCTTCCCCTCCCTCTCCCCCCTCCCTTCTCTCTCCTCCCCCGCCCGCTGGCCTCCGCACCACCCATCCGCAGCCCCCCTCCCTTCTCTCTCTCCTCCCCCGCCCCGTGGCCTCCGCACCACCCACCCGCAGCCCCCTCCCTTCTCTCTCCTCCCCGCCCGCTGGCCTCCGCACCACCCACCTGGAGCCCCCCTCCCTTCTCTCTCCTCCCCCGCCCGCTGGCCTCCGCACCACCCACCCGCAGCCCCCCTCCCTTCTCTCTCTCCTCCCCCGCCCGCTGGCCTCCGCACCACCCACCCGCAGCCCCCCTCCCTTCTCTCTCCTCCCCCGTCCGCTGGCCTCCGCACCACCCACCCGCAGCCCCCCTCCCTTCTCTCTCCTCCCACGCCCGCTGGCCTCCGCAACACCCACCCGCAGCCCCCCTCCCTTCTCTCTCTCCTCCCCCGCCCGCTGGCCTCCGCACCACCCACCCGCAGCCCCCCTCCCTCTCTCTCTCCTCCCCCGCCCGCTGGCCTCCGCACCACCCACCCGCAGCCCCCTCCCTTCTCTCTCCTGCCCCGCCCGCTGGCCTCCGCACCACCCACCCGCAGCCCCCCTCCCTTCTCTCTCCTCCCCTGCCCGCTGACCTCCGCACCACCCACCCGCAGCCCCCTCCCTTCTCTCTCCTCCCCCCGCCCGCCGGCCTCCGCACCACCCACCTGCAGCCCCCTCCCTTCTCTCTCCTCCCCCGCCCGCTGGCCTCCGCCCTCCGCTACCTACCTCCCCCGCCACCCACAGCCCCCCGCCCTCCGCTACCTACCTCCCCCGCCACCCGCAGCCCCTCACCCCCACTGCCATCATCCCCCGCCCCCACCGCCATCCTCCCTCCGCCACCACCCCCTGCACACACTCACATTCCCACCCACATGCACATCCCCCACACATGCACGCACCCACACTCACATGCGCACAACGCACACACACTCACACACATACCATCACATACTCTCACTCACACACACATATATATGCACACGCACCCATGCACATACACACACAAACACACATACACACAACCATACATACACACTCCCACACATACACACCCACATACACACATACACACACACCCACAACTACACACATGTGTACCCACACAAGCACACACAAAGGCCCCCACATTTATGCCCCACACACCCACATACATATTTATGCCCCGCACACCCACGTACACATTTATGCCCCACACACCCACATACACATTTATGCCCACACATAACCATCCACACACATTCTCACTCCCACTGGTACACACACACACCCACAATATTACACATCTCCCTACAGGAGCCTCTTCCTTCAGCAAAGCTATGAAAATGGGCTTAGAAGTATACCATAATCTAAAGAGTGTAATGAAGAAGCATATGGACGAGATTTTTAACAAGAGGTAACCAATTGTGTCGATCGAAGACCCCTTTGACGAGGATGATTGGAAACATTATAGGAAGCTCACTGAATAGATTGGCAAACAAGTTCAAATGTTGGAGATGATTTATTAGTCACCAATCCTACGAAGGTATGGGATAAAAGTGTGCAGGGTAAAAACTGGGAGCAGGGAAAAGCTTTTTGCCACCAACTATTCACGGCGACTACCTATTTTTGTGGATCCAACTCAAATTAAGTACCCCCCAATTTTGGGTGATGAACCGGCGCATGATCAATGGACGTGAAGATTCGGCAAAGCTCTTGGCTTATTGGGGCCTATAAAAGCAATGGACTTTTGCTCATGGGGGTACAACATTTTTAGAATTACATTGACGTGTGTATACGTGCATAAGTTTTCTCTTGCACTTGGTGGTTTCAAGCCTATTGTAGAAGCTACTCTGTAGTGTGGATACAGAGGGTAGGCTTCTCAGTGGAGGGCTATGAGCACTATAGTGTAAGAGAGTAGCTTGGATTTATTTTCCTTTCTGTGAGTCAATGTGTTGAGTAATCTCTATACTCTTGAGAAATTCTACCACTTGTATTGTTCTGAGTTAGCCTGCATATCAATGGCCCTTATGCTGATCTGTTGTATTGAAGTTAATACTTTTAGGGTGGCTTGTGAGCCCTAAGCCTGCACTTTTGAGCATCACTCTGCCCAACCTTGTAATCGATTCGAATTAAGAAGCGTATGTTCTTCAACCTTGTAATCGATTTGAATTAAGAATCGTATGGTCTTCCTTGGTCATTGGTTGTCCATATTGTCTGAAGTATTAACTACTCTGTTCAATCCTTGTATCTGCCTGCTCTCACAAATGTTAAAGGGTATACTTCCCTAAAGAGAACCTCCCTTGAGTAGGCGACGTACTGGAAGTGTTAATCTTTAATCTCTACCTTTGTTAAAAGCGGATACCCCAGTACCTCCTCTACAGTTTGGCACGCACGGTGGGACCTTTGCATTTCTGTGAGAGGTGTTTTGCCCTATTGCAATTGCAAATAGGTACATGACCCATGCACGAGCAGATAAGGAATCTCTTCGTGTTCGGAGGAGCCTTAACAAGTTAGCAATAACCACGGCTAGTAACTCTACCTCCCCTCTGTCCTCCCTAAATTTATCTATTGATTTGGGTGCGACACCATTGTCAAAAGAGGGGTATAGGAGAACTCTAGACTTCTCCTCAGATACGTCCGAAGAAACACCAGTACAAATGGAGGATCTCTCTCATTTACTCTCCAGATTAAATATCAAATTCCCTACCTTCAAGGGACAAGCCTATGAGGATGCTGATGATCATGTGAGGAGATTCATCTCTTTATGCCGTGGAAGAGGTCTGCAAAATAGAGAGGGTGCAATGCTGGCACTTTTTCCATCCACATTGGAGGGTCTTGCAGATAAATGGTATAGTCAATATGCAGATGGCCATTTCACTACATGGGAGGCTCTGAAGGCGGCATTCTCACAGACATTCCAACCAAGTGATTCCTCAGAAAGAGCTCTAGATCAGCTAGAGAATTTGAAGCTAAGATCAGGTGAATCCTTTCATGAACTTCACACAAGAACAAAAGCACTTGTTGCACGTCTGCCACATGCTCCAGGTGACTTTTTGGTTAAAAAGTGGATAGAGAAGGCTCTGCCCAGGTCATCTCAGCAGAAGCTTCGTGAGTCTCTTAGATTGGATGCGACCCTCAATGATTTTGTTGCAGCGGCATCACACATTGAAGAAGCAAGGCAACATTTTGAGGGGGATACACAACAAAAGTATGCTGCAGATTTGGATCCTATTGAGCAACTAAGGAGGGAACTGGAAGCATTGAAGATGCAACAAAATCAACAAGAAGAGAAGGTCTTGCCACCACTGCATCGCACTGATGATGAAGTAGCTCAACTTTGCCGTGAGTTAGAAGATTTGAGGACCACTCAGGATATAAGGAGACAAATTAGGTGCACGATCTGTAACAACAATGGACATTCCAATGCTAATTGTCCCAATAAGGTAAGCTGTCAATTTTGTGGGAAGGATAGGCATGAAGCTAGAGATTGCTATTACCTCAAGGGTACACAGCAGAGAGGTAACCCTCAAACTTTGGATTCATATTATGCTAGTACTTCAAATACATCTAATAGAGAGGAGAATCGGCCTGCAAAGCCTAGATATAATAGACCTTTGATGTGCTATCGTTGTGGTGAGTACGGCCACATGCAAAATAGGTGTTCCCTTCCAGAAGATGCACCTCCCTGTCAACATTGTCCAGAGGCCAAGGATCATTATACCAAAGATTGCCCAAGAGGTCCTCCTGCTCCAATTCACATGATTGCAGTCTCCCCACCAGTAGAAGGTATGACTACTCAATCCTATGTTGTTTCATCCTCTGCTATGCCCATGATGACTAGAGCTAGGCAAGCAGCAGCAAACCTTAGGGGGGAACAACAAGGAATTCAGGAGAAAGAGGAAGAAAAGAAGTCTGGATGGAAGGACCAAGTGGAAATTGAAGGAGCTTATGAAAAGATGACTACTTCTCTAAAGGGCCAACCAACAAGTCTACAAGAAAACACTCAGGAGGTAAACATTGAACAGATCTTGAAAGGTATTCATCTCAAGATTAGTCTCTATAAACTTATAAGGATGGATTCACAAATAAGAAGTGATTTATTAAAGATTATACACTCTGCTCACTTGGTCCAATCACCTAGTATAGATGGTTTCATAGTTGATTTTCCTCCTGCACCCTTAGCAGACTACCAAAGTTCGAGATTATCAGTTTGTATAAAGGATGAAGCTCTTACAGGTGTGATCATAGATGGAGGCTTTGGTATCAATTTGATGCCAGATTTTACAATGAAGAAGATGAAATTGAACCCCACCAAGTTGGCACCATTCACGGTTACATTGGCAGATCAACATCGGGTTGCGCCTCTGGGCATTATTGAGAAGGTATTGATGGTAGTACAGGGTTGCCACTTTGTGTTGGATTTTGTTGTTATTGCACTTCCACAGGAGACTTCCTATCCTTTGCTCTTGGGGAGACCTTGGCTGAGACAAGCAAAAGCTTTGCAAGATTGGGGAAAAAATAAACTATGGATTTCAACAAATACCAATAGCCAACTGCAACTACATTTGGAAGAAGGATTTGACTTAGGAAAAACTACTGGATATACTATGGATACTCAAGTAATGCCCTCACTACCCCAAGGAGATGATACATTGTTAAATTGGATGATGGGAAGTGCAGAGTGTTGCACAGTGGAGATCAATGAAATTGAGGAAGAAGTTGCAGATAAGGAAATTACAGAAAAGGGCAATGAAGACCACAAGGTGTTGGAGACTGAGCAACTGAAGGAAAATACAATCTTTGAAGAGGCTAAGAGCAGAGAAGATCTCCCTTTTGCAGATATACCTCAAGGTTGGATGAAAGAACATGTTGCAGAATATAAATTAAAATCCACTCCTGCATAAAGTGGAGATGATTTCTCAAGCAAGACCAATTCTGAAACATTGGTTCAAGAAGTAAAATTAGGGGATGAAGAGAACCCTCAAATAGTTCACTTGGCATCCTGGTTGTGGCATTATCCTCCTTTGCTACAGAAGGTAACTTCTTTGGTTTCTACTTATAAAAGAGTCTTCGCATGGTCCTACAAAGATCTAACAGGGATACCAGAAGAGCTTGGGTTACATTGGATACCCTTAGTTGAGGGAGCCGCGCCTATAAGAAGTAGGCCATATCGACTCAATCCGAAGTATGCAGAGGCGGTAAAAGCAGAGATTACAAAATTAGAAGAAGCAGGTATAATTGTGCCAGTAGAACATTCCAGGTGGCTTTCTTCTATGGTTATTGTGCCGAAGAAAAATAGTGGAAAAATAAGAGTATGTGTTGATTTTCGTGCTTTGAATAAAGTGACTATTCAAGATGGATTTCCTCAGCCCTTCATAGAGCAAGTACTTGAAGAAGTAGCTGGTCACACTTTGTATAGTTTCTTGGATGGTTTTAGTGGCTACAATCAGATAGTGATCCATCCTGATGATAGGGACAAAACAGCCTTTGTCACTCCCTGGGGCACTTATGTCTATACTCGAATGGCTTTTGGTTTGAAGAATGCACCGGCTTCATTTAATAGAACGATGTATCTGATATTGGGCAAGTGGTTAACAACCTTTCTACGCATTTTCATGGATGACTTTTCAGTATTTTCAGGTACAGATAGAAGGGCAGCAGTTCAAGATTTCCATGACCATTTGGAAAATTTAAAAGAAATTTTTGAGCAATGTCTCAAAACAGGTTTGAAATTGAATCCTGATAAATGTCACTTTTTGGTCACTAAGGGCACTCTTCTTGGTCACATAGTATCTGCAGAAGGCATAACTGTTGACCCTGCAAAGGTTACAGCTATTCTTTCCATGCCAATTCCACAAAGCCCAAAAGAAGTGCAAAGTTTCTTGGGACATGGAGGGTATCACAGAAGATTCATTAGGATGTATTCAGAAATTGCTAAGCCCTTGTCAAAGCTTACCAGTAAAAAGATCCCTTTCTCATGGAGTGCTGAAGCCGACAAAGCATTTTGTGAACTAAAGTTGAGGCTATGTACTGCTCCACTTTTAAGTGTTCCTAATTGGTCATTGGAATTTCATGTGCATACAGATGCTAGTCTTCATGTTGTTGGTGCAGTTCTAGCTCAACCATCATCTCACAAAGTGGATAGACCAATCTCTTATGCAAGCAGACTACTCAACCAAGCTGAAAGAAATTACAGTACAACGGAAAGAGAAGGTTTGGCTATCGTATTTTCTCTTCAGAAGTTCCGACATTATCTCCTTGGTGTACATTTCATTGTTATTTCCGATCATCAGCCCTTGAAGTATTTGATAAAGAAGCCTAGAGTAGCTGGAAGGATTTGGAGATGGTTACTCCTATTTCAAGAGTTTAATTTTGATATTCATATTAAGCTAGGAAAAGAGGACTACATGGCAGATCAAGTGTCCAGGACGGCAATGAGCGAAAAGGCAATAGGTATTAATGATGAATTGGTGGATAGCAATCTTTTTCTAGTAGCAATTCGGACAGGTTGGTATGATGAAATTCTTCATGTTCTCACTACTGGAAAGATCCCAGAACACTTGACACCTGTGGAAAAGAGAAGACTGTTGTAGATCCCCCTCCCTTCTCTCTTTCCCCCTTCTCTCTCTTTCTCTCTCTCTCTCTCTCTCTCTCTCTCTCTCTCTCTCTCTCTCTCTCTCTCTCTCTCTCTCTCTCTCTCTCTCTCTCTCTCTCTCTCTCTCTCTCTCTCTCTCTCTCTCTCTCTCTTTCTATATCCCTCTCTCTCTTCCCCTCTCTCTCCCCCCTCCCTTCTCTCTCTTCCCCCGCCCTCGCTGCTCCCCTCCCCCGCCATCCGCCCTATGCCTCCGCACCCCTCCGCCCAACCCTTCTCCGCCCTCCGCCCCTCACGCCGCATCCCTCCGCCCGACCCCTCCTAGTCCCCCTCCTCCTCACCCGCCTAATTCCCCTCCTCCTCACCCTCCTAGTCCCCCGCCTCCCCACCTCCGCCAAACCCCCCTCCTCACCTCCGCCAAACCCCCCTCCTCCCCTCCGACTAGCTCCGCCTCCGCCCCCCGCCACCCTCACTCCGCCCCCCGCCATCCGCCACCCGCACCCCCTCTCTCCGCCCACACCTGCACCCCCTCCTCTCTCTCCGCCACCCTCACCACCCATACCCTCCTCCTAGCAATCCTCCCTCACCCCGCCAATTCCCCCTCCAAACCCCCCCGCGGATCCCGCTCAAACCCCCCTCCTCACCTCCGCCCTCTACCCAGTCTTCCACCACCCGCAGCCGCCTCCGCGCTCTCCCCCCACTACCCACCCTCTCACCACTCCGCCAACCACCCCCCAAGACCCCTCCGCCACCACCCCTCGCCACCCCCCACTCACCTTCCCCGCAGCACGCCTCCTCCTCTATCCGCCTGCCCTCCGCCCTGCTCTCCGGCCGCCACCCACCCACCCTCACCCCCGCACCCCTCTCTCTCTCCCTCTCTCTACCCTCCCGCATCCCGATCTCCACCCTCCGCCCCACTCTCCGCCCGCCCTCCGCTCCGCTCTCCGCCCTCCGCCCCGCTCTCCGCCCGCCACCCACCCACCCTCACCCCCGCACCCCTCTCTATCTCTCTCTCTCCTCCCCCGCCCGCTGGCCTCCACCACCCACCCAACCCCTCCGCCTCCGCCTCCGCCCCTCACCCCTCCGCTCCACCGACCTCCGCTTCCGCCTCCGCCCCTCACCCCTCCGCTCCGCGGACCTCCGCCCTCCGCCGGTCTGCCCACCTCCGCCCCCCGCTCTCTCTTCCCCTCTCCCTTCTCTCTCCTCCCCCGCCCGCTGGCCTCCACCACCCACCCAACCCTCCGCCTCCGTCTCCACCCCTCACTCCTCCTCCGCCCCCCGCCCCTCATTCCGCCTCCGCCCCCCGCCCCTGAGTTCCCCGCCTCCGCACCCCGCCCCGCTGCTTCCCCCGCACCCCCTCCTGCCTGCACCCGCCATTCCCACCCGCCTAGCCTCCCCGCCTAGCCTCTCCGCCCCACTCCGCCCCACCCCGCCTAGCCTCTCCGACCCACTCCGCCTCACCCCGCCTAGCCCCTCGCACCTCCCCGCACTCACCCGCAATCCTCCCCTCACATCTCCCCTCAGTGACCTCACAACCCACCCGTGGCACCCCCCTCACTCTCTATCTCCCTCACATATCTGCACATGCACATGCAATAACACACATACGCACATACATATACAACCACACACATGCACTCACACACACACACTTCCACACACACCCTCAAGCATACCCACACACACATATGCTACACACACCCACACACACACACACACTTTCACACACACAATGCATGCACACACACACTTGAGTACATGTACAAGTTTTAGAGATACAGTGGTCCGCGTATACGTGCAGAAGATCTCTCTTGCACTTGGTGGTTTCAAGTCTACTGTGGGAGCTACTCTGTCGTGTATACAGAGGGTAGGCTTCACAGTGAAGGGCTATGAGCACTATAATGTAAGAGAGTAGCTTGGGATTATTTTTTTTGTGAGTCAGTGATATTGATTAGGTTCTATCCTCTGGAGGAATTCTTTGTATTGTTCTTGAGTTATTCTGCATATCATTGGCCCTTATGTTGATGAGAAGAATCTGTTGTACTGAAGTAAATTACTTTTAGGGTGGCTTGTTAGCCCTAAGCTTGTGGCTTGATAGCCCTAAGTTTACACTTGTGAGCATCATTCATCATTTGCCCAACTTTTGTAATCATCTGATTTGAATCAAGCAGTGTACGATCTCCCTTGGTCAATGGTTGTCTATATTTACTGAAGTATTTACCACTCTATGCAAACTTTGTATCTGCCTGCTCACAGAAATGTTAAAGGGTATACTTCCCTAAAGAGAACCCCCCTTGAGTAGGTGACGTACTGGATGGTTAAACTTTAATCTCTGTTTTCTATAAAAGTAGATACCCCAGTACCTCCTCTACACTTTGGCACGCCCGGTGGGACACAAACCCACAATCCCTTGATTAGAAGTCAAATGCCCTCCGCCCCTCACCCCGCACCCCTCCGCCCGACCCCTCCTAGTCCCCCTCCTCCTCACCCGCCTAATTCCCCTCCTCCTCACCCTCCTAGTCCCCCACCTCCTCACCTCCGCCAAACCCCCCTCCTCACCTCCGCCAAACCCCCCTCCTCCCCTCCGACTAGCTCCGCCTCCGCCCCCCGCCACCCTCACTCCGCCCCCCGCCATCCGCCACCCGCACCCCCTCTCTCCGCCCACACCCGCACCCCCTCCTCTCTCTCCACCACCCTCACCACCCATACCCTCCTCCTAGATATCCTCCCTGACCCCGCCAATTCCCCCTCCAAACCCCCCCGCGGACCCCGCTCAAACCCCCCTCCTCACCTCCGCCCTCTACCCACCCTTCCGCCACCCGCACCCGCCTCCGCGCTCTCCCCCCACTACCCACCCTCTGACCACTCCGCCAACCACCCCCCAAGACCCCTCCGCCACCACCCCTCGCCACCCCCCACTCACCTTCCCCGCAGCCTGCCTCCTCCTCTATCCGCCCGCCCTCCGCCCCGCTCTCCGCCCTCCGCCCCGCTCTCCGCCCGCCACCCACCCACCCTCACCCCCGCACCCCTCTCTCTCTCCCTCTCTCTACCCTCCCGCATCCCGATCTCCACCCTCCACCCCACTCTCCGCCCGCCCTCCGCCACGCTCTCCGCCCTCCGCCCCGCTCTCCATCCGCCACCCACCCACCCTCACCCCCGCACCCCTCTCTATCTCTCTCTCTCCTCCCCCGCCTGCTGGCCTCCACCACCCACCCAACCCCTCCGCCTCCGCCTCCGCCCCTCACCCCTCCGCTCCACCGACCTCCGCCTCCGCCTCCGCCCCTCACCCCTTCGCTCCGCCGACCTCCGCCCTCCGCCGGTCCGCCCACCTCCGCCCCCCGCTCTCTCTTCCCCTCTCCCTTCTCTGTCCTCCCCCGCCCGCTAGCCTCCACCACCCACCCAACCCTCCGCCTCCGCCTCCGCCCCTCACTCCTCCTCCGCCCCCCGCCCCTCATTCCGCCTCCGCCCCCCGCCACTCAGTTCCGCGCCTCCGCACCCCACCCCGCTGCTTCCCCCGCACCCCCTCCCGCCTGCACCCGCCATTCCCACCCGCCTAGCCTCCCTGCCTAGCCTCTCCGCCCCACTCCGCCCCACCCCGCCTAGCCTCTCCGACCCACTCCCCCTCACCCCGCCTAGCCCCTCGCACCTCCCCGCACTCACCCGCAATCCTCCCCTCACATCTCCCCTCACACCTCACAACCCACCTGTCGCACCCCCCTCACTCTCTATCTCCCTCACATATCCGCACATGCACATGCAATAACACACATACGCACATACATATACAACCACACACATGCACTCACACACACACACTTCCACACACACCCTCAAGCATACCCACACACACATATGCTACACACACCCACACTTACACACACACACTTTCACACACACAATGCATGCACACACACACTGGAGTACATGTGCAAGTTTTAGAGATACAGTGGTCCGCGTATACGTGCAGAAGATCTCTCTTGCACTTGGTGGTTTCAAGTCTACTGTGGGAGCTATTCTGTCGTGTATACACAGGCTAGGCTTCACAGTGAAGGGCTATGAGCACTATAATGTAAGAGAGTAGCTTGGGGTTATTTTTTCCGTGAGTCAGTGATATTGATTAGGTTCTATCCTCTGGAGGAATTCTTTGTATTGTTCTTGAGTTATTCTGCATATCATTGGCCCTTATGTTGATGAGAAGGATCTGTTGTACTGAAGTAAATTACTTTTAGGGTGGCTTGTTAGCCCTAAGCTTGTGGCTTGATAGCCCTAAGTTTACACTTGTGAGCATCATTCATCATTTGCCCAACTTTTGTAATCATCTGATTTGAATCAAGCAGTGTACGATCTCCCTTGGTCGATGGTTGTCTATATTTACTGAAGTATTTACCACTCTGTGCAAACTTTGTATCTGCCTGCTCACAGAAATGTTAAAGGGTATACTTCCCTAAAGAGAACCCCCCTTGAGTAGGTGACGTACTGGATGGTTAAACTTTAATCTCTATTTTCTATAAAAGTAGATACCCCAGTACCTCCTCTACAACTGCTCCTGAAAACCAAAGCATATTCTCTTATAAATGGAAATTTATATAAATACTGTCAAGATGATATATTGAGAAGGTGTGTCTATCCAGAGGAGATAAATCTTCTGCTAGAGGCTGCACACAATGAAGGACATCTAAAAGGGGAAGAATTGGCTCATAAAATCATCCACAAAGGTTTATGGTGGCCTCATAGTTTCAAGGATGCAATCAAGTTTTCTAAAGAATGCAACATCTGCCAGAGGTGTGCTCCCGCGCCAACCAGATTGAGTCTCCAACCATTGGTCATATCTATAGGATGGCTCCCATTTGAACGATGGGGTCTTGATTTCATAGGGCCAATTAGCCTAACTCGGCAACCAAGAGGTAAAAAGTATATTTTGATGGCCACATGCTATGCCACTAAATGGATAGAGGCTAAAGCTACTATGGACTGCACGGCTTTAACAGTAGCTAAATTTATGTATAAACGTATTTTCTCAAGATTTGGTTGCCCTCTGGAAATTACTAGCGATAGGGGCACACATTTTGTAAATCAATTGCTCCAGTTTATATTTGACAGGTACAAAGTCTTCCATAAAAAATCTTGTGCCTACTACCCCAGGGCAAATGGCCAAGCAGAGAGTTCCAATACGATTTTGATTGGATTGCTTCGCAAATTATCTTTCGATCATCAAAACTCCTGGCCGCTAGCATTGATCGGTGCAATTTGGGCTTTCAGAACCACGAAGAGGGGAACCACAGGCGAAACTCCATTTCGGTTAGTATATGGGAAAGAAGCATTGGCACCATTCGAGTTTATCATCAGAAAAGAAATAGGAATCAAAACCATTGGAATTGAACCCCCCATTCAGAGATTGGTGGCATTAGAAGAGTATAGAGAAGAGGCAATGCAGAAACTTCTGATGACACAAGAAGAGCGCAAGAAATTACATGACAGGTATCTGAGATCGAATGAAGTTCAAGAAGGGTCCATGGTTTTAGTGCATCAAGTCCCGGCAATTTCAACTAAATTGGCCCCCAAATGGTCAGGACCATATAAGGTTATCAAGGTATTGCCACATGGTGCAGTGCATCTGGAAGATCTGCAGGGTAAAAGGATGCCCCTCATCAATATCTCCAGGGTGAAGAAGTATCGGAACTAGGACAAAGTAGAAGCATTCTATCCCTTGTACATACCATGTTTCTTTTCAGTAATTGTAGTTAAATCTCATTGAAATAAGCATATAAAGGAGTTATTGCACCGGGACGGTGCAAAAGCTTGATGTGGCGAACTGTAGAGGTCGGAAACTCTTAGATGCCTTGGGATGAAGCTTCAGGAAGTGTTCAAGTGCTCTGACACGGATATATTTGAGTTCGGAGCATTCGTTGCTGTCATCTTTTCTTTGCTACCTCGGTTGTTTTGATACCTATCTCTCTCTATCCCCTTTTTTCTTTTCCCTTTCTCTCTCTTTCCCTCTCTCCCTCGGTCCCTCTCTCCCTCTTTTTCTCTCTTCCTCTCCCTCTTCCTCTCTCTCTTCCTCTCTCTCTTTTTCTCTCTTTTTCTCTCTCTTTTTCTCTCTCTCTCCCCCTCTCTTCCCCCTCTCTCTCTTTCTCTCTCTGTCTCCCCCTCTCTTCCCCCCTCTCTCTCTCTCTCTTTCCTCCTCCCATTTTTCCCTTTTTCTCTCTCTCTTTTCCCCGCGTGTGAACCCCTCCCTTTCTCTCTCTCTCTCTCTCTCTCTCTCTCTCTCTCTCTCTCTCTCTCTCTCTCTCTCTCTCTCTCTCTCTCTCTCTCTCTCTCTCTCTCTCTCTCTCTCTCTCTCTCTCTCTCTCTCTCTCTCTCTCTCTCTCTCTTTCTATCTCCCTCTCTCTCTTCCCCTCTCTCTCCACCCTCCCTTCTCTCTCCTCCCCCGCCCGCTGGCCTCCGCACCACCCACCCACAGCCCCCCTCCCTTCTCTCTCTCCTCCCCCGCCCACTGGCCTCCGCACCACCCACCCGCAACCCCCTCCCTTCTCTCTCGTCCCCCACCCGCTGGCCTCCGCACCACCCACCCGCAGCCCCCCTCCCTTCTCTCTCCTCCCCCGCCCGTTGGCCTCCGCACCACCCACCAGTAGCCCCCCTCCCTTCTCTCTCTCCTCCCCCGCCCACTGGCCTCCGCACCACCCACCCGTAGCCCCCCTCCCTTCTCTCTCCTCCCCCGCGTGCTGGCCTCCGCACCACCTACCCGCAACCCCCCTCCCTTCTCTCTCCTCCCCCGCCCGCTGGCCTCCGCACCACCCACGCGCAGCCCCCCTCCCTTCTCTCTCTCCTCCCCCGCCCGCTGGCCTCCGCACCACCCACCTGCAGCCCCCCTCCCTCTCTCTCTCCTCCCCCGCCCGCTGGCCTCTGCACCACCCACCCGCAGCCCCCTCCCTTCTCTCTCCTCCCCCGCCCGCTGGCCTCCGCACCACCCACCCGCAGCCCCCCTCCCTTCTCTCTCCTCCCCCGCCCGCTAGCCTCCGCACCACTCACCCGCAGCCCCCTCCCTTCTCTCTCCTCCCCCCACCCGCTGGCCTCCGCACCACCCACCCGCAGCCCCCTCCCTTCTCTCTCCTCCCCCGCCCGCTGGCCTCCACCCTCCGCTACCGACCTCCCCCGCCACCCGCAGCCCCCCGCCCTCCGCTACCTACCTCCCCCGCCACCCGCAGCCCCTCACCCCCACTGCCATCATCCCCCGCCCCCACCGCCATCCTCCCTCTGCCACCACCCCCTGCACACACTCACATTCCCACCCACATGAACATCACCCACACATGCACACACCCACACTCACATGCGCACAACGCACACACACGCACACACATACCATCACACACTCTCACTCACACACACACATATATATGCACATGCACCCATGCACATACACACACATACACACAACCATACATACACACTCCCACACATACACACCCACATACACGCATACACACACACCCACAACTACACACATGTGTACCCACACAAGCACACACAAAGGCCCCCACATTTATGCCCCACACACCCACATACATATTTATGCCCCGCACACCCACGTACACATTTATGCCCCACACACCCACATACACATTTATGCCCAAACATAACCATCCACACACATTCTCACTCCCACTGGTACACACACACACCCACAATATTACACATCTCCCTACAGGAGCCTCTTCCTTCAGCAAAGCTATGAAAATGGGCTCAGAAGTATACCATAATCTAAAGAGTGTAATGAAGAAGCATATGGACGAGATTTTTAACAAGAGGTAACCAATTGTATCGATCGAAGACCCCTTTGACCAGGATGATTGGAAACATTATAGCAAGCTCACTGAATAGATTGGCAAACAAGTTCAAATGTTGGAGATGATTTATTAGTCACCAATCCTACGAAGGTATGGGATAAAAGTGTGCAGGGTAAGAAGTGGGAGCAGGGAAAAGCTTTTTGCCACCAACTATTCACGACGAGTACCTATTTTTGTGGATCCAACTCAAATTAAGTACCCCCCAATTTTGGGTGATGAACCGGCGCATGATCAATGGACGTGAAGATTCGGCAAAGCTCTTGGCTTATTGGGGCCTATAAAAGCAATGGACTTTTGCTCATGGGGGTACAACACTTTTAGAATTACATTGATGCGTGTATACGTGCATAAGTTTTCTCTTGCACTTGGTGGTTTCAAGCCTATTGTAGAAGCTACTCTGTAGTGTGGATACAGAGGGTAGGCTTCTCAGTGGAGGGCTATGAGCACTATAGTGTAAGAGAGTAGCTTGGATTTATTTTCCTTTCTGTGAGTCAGTGTTTTGAGTAATCTCTATACTCTTGAGAAATTCTACCACTTGTATTGTTCTGAGTTAGCCTGCATATCAATGGCCCTTATGCTGATCTGTTGTATTGAAGTTAATACTTTTAGGGTGGCTTGTGAGCCCTAAGCTTGCACTTTTGAGCATCACTCTGCCCAACCTTGTAATCGATTCGAATTAAGAAGCGTATGGTCTTCAACCTTGTAATCGATTCGAATTAAGAATCGTATGGTCTTCCTTGGTCATTGGTTGTCCATATTGTCTGAAGTATTTACTACTCTGTTCAATCCTTGTATCTGCGTGCTCTCAGAAATGTTAAAGGGTATACTTCCCTAAAGAGAACCTCCCTTGAGTAGGCGACGTACTGGAAGTGTTAATCTTTAATCTCTAGCTTTGTTCAAAGCGGATACCCCAGTACCTCCTCTACAGAAGCCATTGCTATCATTCAACAAACTAAAGACAAAATAAGAGGTATGAGATGAATCTAGGCCAATATAGCTACTCTAGTGCTACATCAAATACTGCTTGTGAGAATATATTAGAAATGATGTCTATGAGTAGGAAACTTTAGAAGATAGATGATAGCTAGTATATAGATAGTGTGTGTATCCAACACATGATCCTCATCAAGGACTGGCTCACTAAAGTTCATGGAAGCACGAGATTATGTGCCAAAAGTTCACCATATCCGTAATCAAATTGAGCACATTCCATACAAATCAAAAGAGTAATCATCTCCAACACATACTACATGTAAAAACAAGAACCAAGAACCTTGTATTAATTGGTGAGATAGGTAAAAGAGGATATTAAGTGGATTTCAATGACAAGGATGTTTTTAAGAAATCCACAAGGAGAGAATAATGCTCAATGTGAAAGGAAAGAAGTTATGAAGGGTATCAACCATGGAGTTAAACAATAATCAAGACTATAAATCAAGGTACTTGAAACCATAAATTAAGGAAAGTCAAGTGTGAAGGATGTCTCATTTTCTAGGCTAGTTACATGATATGGTAAGAAACATGACACATAAGTAGTAGACATGGTTAAAACAAGGTAGATACATAGGGAGGAAAAAGGGAGCATGGAG
>CM035420.1:97243177-97405677 GCA_020310875.1 Ceratopteris richardii
AGGCTCTCTTGGCCTATTGGGGCCTATAAAATCAAGAGATTTATGCTCATTTGGGTACACTTGGTACGCACACTGAGAGTACATTGTACACACACTCTTTTTGGTACATTTTCTGGTGTTACATTGACGCGTGTATACGTGCAGAAGTTCTCACTTGCACTTGGTGGATTCAAGCCTATTGTAGGAGCTACTCTGTAGTGTGGATACAGAGGGTAGGCTTCTCAGTGGAGGGCTACGAGCACTATAGTGTAAGAGAGTGTCTTGGATTTTCTTCCTTTTCTGTGAGACACTATTGGTGTTAAGCTCTATTCTCTTGAACAATTCCTTCATCATTTGTATTGATCTGTATTTATCTGCATAGAGTGCCACGAAGCTCTGAGCATTAGTTTTTGAGCATTTCCTTGACAAAACTTGTAATCATCTGAATCGAATCAAGAAGTGTATGGTTTTCCTTGGTCAATTGTTGTTCATATTTTTTGAAGTATGTACCACTCTATGCAATCCGTGTTATCTACCTCCTCACAGAAATGTTAAAGGGAATACTTCCCTAAAGAGAACCCCCCTTGAGTAGGCGACGTACTGGAAGTGTTGATCTCTAATCTCTACTTTTATTAAAAGCAGATACCCTAGTACCTCCTCTACAGTTTGGCACGCTTGGTGGGACCCTTGCATTTCTGTGAGAGGTATTTTTGCCCTATTATATTTGCAAGTAGGTACATGACCCACACACGGGCAGATAAGGAGTCTCTTCGTGTTCGGAGGAGCCTTAACAAGTTAGCCATAACCACGACTAGTGAGTCTACCTCCCCTCTGCCCTCCCTAAATTTATCAATTGACTTGGGTGCGACACCATTGTCAAAAGAGGGGTATAGAAGAACCCTAGACTTCTTCTCAGATACGTCCGAAGAAACACCAGTACAAATGGAGGACCTCTCTCATTTGCTCTCCAGATTAAACATCAAATTCCCTACCTTCAAGGGGCAAGCTTATGAGGATGCTGATGATCATGTGAGGAGATTCATCTCTTTATGCTGTGGAAGAGGCCTGCAAAATAGAGAGGATGCAATGCTGGCACTTTTTCCATCCACATTGGAGGGTCTTGTAGATAAATGGTATAGTCAATATGCAGATGGCCATTTCACTACATGGGAGGCTTTGAAGGCGGCGTTCTCACAGACATTTCGACCAAGTGATTCCTCGGAAAGAGCTCTAGATCAGCTAGAGAATTTGAAGCTAAGACCAGGTGAATCCTTTCATGAACTTCACACTAGAACAAAAGCACTTGTTGCACGTCTGCCACATGCTCCAGGTGACTTTTTGGTTAAAAAGTGGATCGAAAAGGCTCTGCCTAGGTCATCTCAGCAAAAGCTTCGTGAATCTCTTAGATTGGATGCCACCCTCAATGATTTTGTTGCAGCGGCATTACGCATTGAAGAAGCAAAGCAACATTTTGAAGGGGATACACAACCTAAGTATGCTGCAGACCTGGATTCTATTGAGCAACTAAGGAGGGAACTGGAGGCATTGAAGATGCAACAAAATCAACAAGAAGAGAAGGTCTTGCCACCACTGCGTCGGACCGATGATGAAGTGGCCGAACTTCGCCGAGAATTAGAAGACTTGAAGACCACTTAGGATATAAGGAGACAAATTTGGTGTACAATCTGTAACAACAATGGACATTCCAATGCTAATTGCCCTATTAAGGTAAGCTGTCAATTTTGTGGGAAAGATGATCATGAAGATAGAGATTGCTATTACCTCAAGGGTACACAGCAGAGAGGTAACCCTCAAACTTTGGATTCGTACTATGCTAGTACTTCAAATACACCAAATAGAGAGGAGAAACGGCCTGCAAGGCCTAGATATAATAGACCTTTGATGTGCTATCGTTGTGGTGAGTACGGCCACATGCAAAATAGGTGTTCTCTTCTAGAAGATGCACCTCCCTGTCAACATTGTCCAGAGGCCAAGGATCATTATACCAAAGATTGCCCAAGAGGTCGTCCTGCTCCAATTCACATGATTGCAGTCTCCCCACCAGTAGAAGGTATGACTACTCAATCCTATGCTGTTTCATCCTCTGCTATGCCCATGATGACCAGAGCTAGGCAAGCAGCAGCAAACCTTAGGGGGGAACAACAAGGAATTCAGGAGAAAGAGGAAGAAAAGAAGACTAGATGGAAGGACCAAGTGGAAATTGAAGGAGCTTATGAAGAAATGACTACTTCTCTAAGGGGCCAACCAGCACGTCTACAAGAAAATACTCAGGAGGTAAACATTGAACAGATCTTGAAAGGTATTCATCACAAGATTAGTCTCTATGAACTTATAAGGATGGATTCACAAGTAAGAAGTGATTTATTAAAGCTTATACACTCTGCTCGCTTGGTCCAATCACCTAGTATAGATGGTTTCATGGTTGATTTTCCTCCTGCACCCTTAGCAGACTACCAGAGTTCGAGATTATCAATTTGTATAAAGGATGAAGCTCTTACAGGTGTGATCATAGATGGAGGCTCTGGTATCAATTTGATGCCAGATTTTACAATGAAGAAGCTGAAATTGAACCCCACCAAGCTGGCACCATTCACGGTTACATTGGCAGATCAACATCGGGTTGCGCCACTTGGCATTATTGAAAAGGTATTGATGGTAGTACAGGGTTGCCACTTTGTGTTGGATTTTGTTGTTATTACACTTCCACAGGAGACTTCCTATCGTTTGCTCCTGGGGAGACCTTGGCTGAGACAAGCAAAAGCTTTGCAAGATTGGGGAAAAAATAAACTATGGATTTCAACGAATACCAATAGCCAACTACAACTACATTTGGAAGAAGGATTCGACTCAGGAAAATTTACTGGATATACCTTGGATACTCAGGTAATGCCCTCTCTACCCCAAGAAGATGATACATTGTTAAATTGGATGATGGGAAGTGCAGAGTGTTGCACAGTGGAGATCAATGAAATTGAGGAAGAAGTTGCAGATAAGGAAATGACAGAAAAGGGCAATGAAGACCACAGGGTGTTGGAGAATGAGCAACTGAAGGAAAATACAACCTTTGAAGAGAATACCAATATAAAAGTATCAGAGAGGGAAAATTATGAACCTAAGAGCAGAGAAGATCTCCGTTTTGCAGATATACCTCAAGGTTGGATGAAAGAACATGTTGCAGAATATAAATTAAAATCCACTCCTGCATATAGTGGAGATGATTTCTCAAGCAAGACCAATTCTGAAACATTGGTTCAAGAAGTAAATTTAGGGGATGAAAAGAACCTTCAAATAGCTCACTTGGCATCCTGGTTGTGGCATTATCCTAATTTACTACAGAAGGTAACTTCTTTGCTCTTTACTTACAAAAGTGTCTTCGCATGGTCCTACAAAGATCTAACAGGAATACCAGAAGAGCTTGGATTACATCGGATACCCTTGGTTGAGGGAGCTTCACCTGTAAGAAGTAGGCCATATCGACTCAATCCGAAGTATGCAGAGGCGGTAAAAGCAGAGATTACAAAATTAGAAGAAGCAAGTATAATTGTGCCAGTAGAACATTCCAGGTGGCTTTCTTCTATGGTTATTGTGCCGAAGAAAAAAAGTGGAAAAGTAAGAGTATGTGTTGATTTTCGTGCTTTGAATAAAGTGACTATTCAAGATGGATTTCCTCAGCCCTTCACAGAGCAAGTACTTGAAGAAGTAGCTGGTCACACTTTGTATAGTTTCTTGGATGGTTTTAGTGGCTACAATCAGATAGTGATCCATCCTGATGATAGGGACAAAACAGCCTTTGTCACTCCCTGGGGCACTTATGTCTATACTCGAATGGCTTTTGGTTTGAAGAATGCACTGGCTTCATTTAATAGAACGATGTATCTGATATTGGGCAAATGGTTAACAACCTTTCTACGCATTTTCATGGATGACTTTTCAGTATTTTGAGGTACAGATAGAAGGGCAGCAGTTCAAGATTTCCATGACCATTTGGAAAATCTAAAAGAAATTTTTGAGCAATGTCTCAAAACAGGTTTGAAATTGAATCCTGATAAATGTCACTTTTTGGTCACTAAGGGCACTCTTCTTGGTCACATAGTATCTACTGAAGGCATAACTGTTGACCCTGCAAAGGTTACAGCTATTCTTTCCATGCCAATTTCACAAAGCCCAAAGGAAGTGCAAAGTTTCTTGGGCCATGCAGGGTATCACAGAAGATTCATCAGGATGTATTCAGAAATTGCTAAGCCATTGTCAAGGCTTACCAGCAAAAAGATCCCTTTCTCATGGAATGCTGAAGCTGACAAAGCATTTTGTGAACTAAAGTTGAGGCTATGTACTGCTCCACTTTTAAGTGTTCCTAATTGGTCATTGGAATTTCATGTGCATACAGATGCTAGTCTTCATGCTGTTGGTGCAGTTCTAGCTCAACCATCATCTCACAAAGTGGATAGACCTATCTCTTATGCAAGCAGACTACTCAACCAAGCTGAAAGAAATTACAGTACAACGGAAAGAGAAGGTTTGGCTATCGTATTTGCTCTTCAGAAGTTCCGACATTATCTCCTTGGTGTACATTTCATTGTTATTTCTGATCATAAGCCCTTGAAGTATTTGATAAACAAGCCTAGAGTAGCTGGAAGGATTTGGAGATGGTTACTCCTATTTCAAGAATTTAATTTTGATATTCATATTAAGCCAGGAAAAGAGCACTACATGGCAGATCAAGTGTCCAGGACGGCAATGAGCGAAAAGGCAATAGGTATTAATGATGAATTGGTGGATAGCAATCTTTTTCTAGTAGCAATCCGGACTGGTTGGTATCATGAAATTCTCCATGTTCTGGCTACTAGAAAGATCCCAGAACACTTGACACCTGTAGAAAAGAGAAGATTGCTCCTGAAAACCAAAGCATATTCTCTTATAAATGGAAATTTATATAAATACTGTCAGGATGATATATTGAGAAGGTGTGTCTATCCAGAGGAGGTAAATCTTCAGCTAGAGGCTGCACACAATGAAGGACATCTCAAGGGGGAAGAATTGGCTCATAGAATCATCCACAAAGGTTTATGGTGGCCTCATATTTTCAAGGATGCAATCAAGTTTTTTAAAGAATGCAACATCTGCCAGAGGTGTGCTCCCGCGCCAACCAGATTGAATTTCCAACCATTGGTCATATCTACAGGATGGCTCCCATTTGAACGATGGGGTCTTGATTTCATAGGGCCAATTAGCCCAACTGGGCAACCAGGAGGTAAAAAGTATATTTTGATGGCCACATTCTATGCCACTAAATGGATTGTAGAGCCTCCATATGCCTCTCTCTCTCTCTCTCTCCCCCACTCAACCCCAACCCCCTCCAACCCCGCTCAACCCCAACCCCCAACCCCCTCCAACCCCGCTCAACCCCAACCCCCAACCCCCTCCAACCCCGCTCAACCCCAACCCCCAACCCCCTCCAACCCCGCTTAACCCCAACCCCCAAACCCCTCTAACCCCGCTCAACCCCACTTTGCGCCCCCCTTCTCCTCCACTCGACCCCAACCCCCTCCAACCCCGCTCAACCCCACCTTGCGCCCCCCTTCTCCCCGGCTCAACCCCAACCCCCAACCCCTCCAACCCCGCTCAACCCCAACCCCCAACCCCCTCCAACCCCGCTCAACCCCAACCCCCAACCCCCTCCAACCCCGCTCAACCCCAACCCCCTCCAACTCCGCTCAACCCCAACCCCCAACCCCGTCCAACCGGCTCCCCAACCCCCAACCCCCTCCAACCCCGCTCAACCCCCAACCCCATCCAACCCCGCTCAACCCCAACCCCCAACCCCCTCCAACCCCGCTCGACCCCGACCCCCAACCCCCTCCAACCCCGCTCGACCCCGACCCCCAACCCCCTCCAACCCCGCTCAACCCCACCTTGCGCCCCCCTTCTCCTCCACTCAACCCGAACCCTCAACCCCCAACCCCAACCCCTTCCGACCCCACTCAACCCCACCTTGCACCCCCTCATCCCCACCTTCTCCTCCACTCAACCCCCAACCCCAACCCCCTCCAACCCCACCCAACCCTCCACTCACCCCCACTACAAATCAAGGTAATTAGAGAAGCGGTCTTCATGTTCGGCTATTGCTCAGGGAGTGAATAAACATGCTGCTGCAAAACCTCATAAAGGGAACGTTGGAGCTGAAGAAAGTGGTACTGAGATGAGGTTAAATTGACTGACAATGCTATAGATAGGGCTGGATAGGAAGGACTCGTTCTAGAATGATCTGAAGAGCAACCGGGAGGTGAAAAATCCCACTCTGAACAGTCCTCGAAATGGGGAACCGGTATGGGATAAAAGTGTGCAGGGTAAAAAGTAGAAGCGGAGAAAAGATTCTGCCATGTGCCAACAATCATCGAGGAAGACTACCCATTTTTTGGGACTCAATTCAAATCGAGGGAATAATTGACCTACGCTCCAATTTTGGGTAAGCAACCGGCGCGTGAACTGTGGACGTGAAGATTCGGCAAGGCTCTCTTGGCCTATTGAGGCCTATAAAACAAGGGATTTGTGCTCATTTGGGTACACACTTTTGGTACATTTTCGGAGTTACTTTGACGCGTGTATACATGTAGAAGTTCTCTCTTGCACTTGGTGGTTTCAAGCCTATTGTAGGAGCTACTCTGTAGTGTGGATTCAGAGGGTAGGCTTCTCAGTGGAGGGCTATGAGCACTATAGTGTAAGAGAGTGTCTAGGATTTTCTTTCTTTTCTGTGAGACACTATTGGTGTTCAGCTCTATTCTCTTGAGCAATTCCTTCATCATTTGTATTGATCTGTATTTATCTGCATAGAGTACCACGAAGCTCTAAGCATTAGTTTTTTTGAACATTTCCTTGTCAAATCTTGTAATCATCTGAATCGAATCAAGACGTGTATGGTCTTCCTTGGTCAATTGTTATTCATATTTTCTGAAGTATGTACCACTCTGTGCAATCCGTGTTATCTACCTGTTCCCAGAAATGTTAAAGGGTATATTACCCTAAAGAGAACCCCCCTTGAGTAGGTGATGTACTGGACGTGTTTAGTTTTCATTCTCTACTTTTGTTAAAAGCGGATACCCCAGTACCTCCTCTACAGTTTGGCACGCCCGGTGGGACCTTTGCATTTCTGTGAGAGGATTGTCGCCCTATTGTATTTGCGAATACGTACATGACCCATACGCGGGCGGACAAAGAGTCTCATCGTGAACGGAAGCGTCTCAACAAGTTAGAAATAACCACAACCAGTGAGCCTACCTCTCCTCCACCATCCTTGAATCTATCCATTGATTTGGGAGTAACACCATTATCAAAAGAGAAACATAGGAGAACCTTAGATTTTTCCTCTGATACTTCAGAAGAAGCGTCGGCACCAATGGAGGATCTTTCCCATTTACTCTCTAGGTTGAACATCAAGTTTCCTACATTTAAAGGATTGTCTTATGAAGATGCAGATGACCACGTGAGGAGATTCGTCTCATTATGTCGTGGAAGAGGATTGCAAAACCGGGAGGATGCAATGTTGGTGCTCTTTCCATCTACATTGGAAGGCCTTGCGGACAAATGGTATAGCCAGTATGCTGATGGGCACTTCACTACGTGGGAGGCACTAAAAGCGGCATTCTCGCGGACATTTCGACCAAGCGACTCCTCAGAACGAGCTCTAGATCAGCTAGAGAACCTAAAATTACGAGCAGGTGAATCCTTCCATGAATTACACACAAGAACTAAAGCACTTGTTTCTCGTTTGCCTCATGCTCCAGGTGATTTTTTAGTCAAAAAATCGATTGAGAAGGCTCTGCCTAAGTCATCTCAACAAAAGCTTCGGGAATCCCTCAGACTGGATGCAACACTTGATGATTTTGTTGCAACTGCATCACGCATTGAGGAGGCTAGAATACATTTTGAAGTAGAGTCTCAACCAAATTATGCATCCGATTTGGATCCGATCGGGCAACTCAGGAAGGAGTTGGAAGCCTTAAGGATGTAGCAAAGTCGCCAAGAAGAGAAGGTCATACCGCCACTCTCAACTCATAATATGGATGAAGTGTCTCAACTTAGGCGTGAGCTTGAAGACTTGCGGACTACCCAGGACATACGAAGACAGGTTTGGTGTACAATATGTAATAATAATGGACATTCCAATGTAAATTGTCCTAACAGAGTCAGTTGTCAGTTCTGTGGCAAAGAGGGTCATGAAGCAAGAGACTGCTACTACCTTAAGGGGACACAACAGCGAGGTAACCATCAAGGTGTAGATTCATGTTATGCTAGCACTTCTAATGCACCCAATAGAGAAGAGACCCGCCCAACTCGGCCTAGATACAATAGGCCCCTAATGTGTTACCGTTGTGGGGAGTATGGCCATATGCAGAACAGGTGTTCTCTTCCAGAGGATGCACCCCCTTGTCAGCACTGTCCAGATGCTAAGGATCACTACACCAGAGATTGCCCAAGAGGTCGTCCGGCTCCAATTCACATGATTGCAGTCTCCCCACGAGTAGAAGGTATGACAGCTCAATCTTATGTTGTTTCATCTTCATCCATGCCAATGATGACCAGAGCCAGGCAAGCGGCAGTAGCCCAAAAGGAGGAACAACAAGGACTCAAAGATAGAGTTGTAGAAAAGAGGGTGGGATGGAAGGACCAAGAAGAAATGGAAGAAGCTTATGAGAGGGCAACTACTTTGCTAAAAGATCAACCAACGAGTACTTCTGAAGGCAAGCAAGAAGTGGACATTGAAGAAATTTTGAAAGGTATTCATCATAAGATTAGCCTGTATCAACTCATAAACATAGATCCTAAAGTAAGAAGTGATCTGCTGAAGATTATACATTCTGCATGCTTGTGCCCACCTCCTAGCATAGATGGTTTTATGGTGGACTTTCCTCTTGCACCCTTGGCTGATTATCAGAGCTCAAGATTATCCGTTTTAATCAAGGATGAAGCTCTAGCAGGTGTTATTATAGATGGAGGTTCCGGCATCAATTTGATGCCTGATTTCACTATGAAGAAACTAAGGCTCAATCCCACAAAGGCAGCACCCTTCACAGTCACCTTAGCAGATCAACGTCGGGTTGCACCAGTGGGCATTGTTGAAAAGGTACATATGATAGTGCAGGGTTGTCATTTTGTTTTAGACTTTGTTGTTATTGCCCTACCTCAGGAGACCTCATATCCTCTACTCCTGGGAAGGCCTTGGTTAAGGCAAGCAAAGGCTCTACAGGATTGGGGAAAGAACAAGTTATGGATTTCCACATGTACTAACAATCAATTACAGATACATTTGGAAGAAGGATCAGACATCAACAAGGCTACTGGATATGCAATGGAAACTCAGGTAATGCCTTCAGAAGATGATGCCCTATTAAGTTGGATGATGGGAAGTGCAGAATGCTGCACAGTAGAGATATGTGAGGTAAATGAAGATTTTGCGGAAGCAACACAAGAAGGACGGGAAGAGGGAAAAACCGATTTTCTTCACTTGAACAAAATAGAAAAGAGTAAGCAAGGAAGTCAAGCTTATTTTTTGCAGGCACCTCCTGAAGGACAGAAATCTCCAATTGAATCAGATAATCAAAATTCAACACTTAGCACCACTAAGAAGGTATGTAGGGAAAAGGCAGGTAAACATGAGGAATCAGATGATTTTATGCTTGTAGGACCAGAAAGAGACAAAGTTGTGCCTGCATCTGGGGAAGATAATTGCGACCTTCAAGAACTTCCATTCTCAAATATACCCTTAGGATGGACCAAGGAACAGATTGTGGATCATAAATTGAACTCTGCTCCTGCATACAGTGGAGATGAACTTTCAAGTGAGTCCAATTCTGAAAAGTTTGTTCAAGAAGTAAATCTTGGGGATGAAGAGAATCCTCAGATGGTTCACTTGGCTGCTTGGTTATGGTACTATCCGCCTTTATTGCAGAAGGTAACTTCCCTACTTTTTACCTATAAAAGTGTCTTTGCATGGTCCTATAAAGACTTAACAGGGATACCTGAGGAGCTTGGATTACACCGAATACCCTTAGTGGAAGGAGCTTCACCTGCAAGAAGTAGGCCTTACCGACTTAATCCAAAGTATGCAGAGGCAGTAAAGCTAGAAATCACAAAATTGGAAGAGGCAGGTATTATTGTTCCTGTAGAACAGTCACGGTGGCTTTCTTCCATGGTCATTGTACCAAAGAAAAACGGCAAAATAAGAGTATGTGTTGATTTTCGTGCCTTGAATAAGGTAACTATTCAAGATGGCTTTCCTCAACCATTCACAGAGCAGGTGCTTGAAGAAGTAGCCGGACACTCTTTATATAGTTTTCTTGATGGGTTCAGTGGCTACAATCAGATAGCCATTCATTCTAAAGATAGAGACAAGACGGCTTTTGTTACACCATGGGGCACATATGTTTATACCCGTATGGCCTTTGGCTTGAAGAATGCACCAGCATCCTTCAATAGGACTATGTATCTCATACTAGGGAAATGGTTAACCTCATTTCTGCGCATTTTTATGGATGATTTTTCAGTATTTTCAGGAACAGACAAGGGGGCAATAGTTCAAGATTTCAATAACCATTTGGATAATCTAAAGGAAATCTTTGAGCAGTGTCTCAAAACAGGGTTGAAGTTGAATCCTGCTAAATGTCATTTTTTGGTGACCAAAGGCACTCTCCTGGGCCACATAGTATCAGTTGAAGGGATAACGGTTGATCCGGCAAAGATCACTGCTATCCTTTCCATGCCAATTCCACAAAGCCCAAAGGAAGTGCAAAGTTTCTTGGGCCATGCAGGATATCATAGACGATTTATCAGAATGTATTCAGAAATAGCTAAGCCTTTGTCCAGGCTTACAAGTAAGAATGTCCCTTTCTCATGGACTCCTGAAGCTGAGAAAGCATTTTGCAAATTAAAATTGAGGCTATGTACTGCTCTTCTTTTAACTGTTCCTAATTGGTCATTAGAGTTCCATGTACATACAGATGCCAGTCTTCATGCAGTTGGAGCAGTCTTGGCTCAACCATCATCACAGAAGATAGACCAACCTATCGTTTATGCTAGCAGATTGCTTACCAAAGCAGAGAGGAACTACAGCACTACTGAAAGGGAAGGTTTGGCTATCGTGTTCGCTCTTCAAAAATTCCGGCATTACCTCTTAGGTGTGCATTTCATTGTCATAACTGATCATCAACCTTTGAAGTACCTGATTAACAAGCCCAGAGTAGCTGGAAGGATTTGGTGATGGTTACTCCTATTTCAAGAATTTAATTTTGATATTCATATTAAGCCAGGAAAAGAGCACTACATGGCAGACCAAGTATCCAGGACGACAATGAGCGAAAAGGCAACAGGTATTAATGACGAATTGGTGGATAGCAATCTTTTTCTAGTAACAATTCGAACTGGTTGGTATGATGAAATTCTTCATGTTCTCACTACTGGAAAGATTCCAGAACACTTGACATCTGTAGAAAAGAGAAGATTGCTCCTGAAAACCAAAGCATATTCTCTTATAAATGGAAATTTATATAAATACTGTCAGGATGATATATTGAGAAGGTGTGTCTATCCAGAGGAGGTAAATCTTTTGCTAGAAGCTGCACACAGTGAAGGACATCTAAAGGGGGAAGAATTGGCTCATAGAATCATCCACAAAGGTTTATGGTGGCCTCACATTTTCAAAGATGCAATCAAGTTCGCCAAAGAATGCCACATCTGCCAGAGGTGTGCTCCAGCGCCAACCAGATTGAATTTCCAACCATTGGTCATATCTACAGGATGGCTCCCATTTGAACGATGGGGTCTTGATTTCATAGGGCCAATTAGCCCAACTCGGCAACCAGGAGGTAAAAAGTATAATTTGATGGCCACATGCTATGCCACTAAATGGATAGAGGCTAAAGCTACTGTGGAGTGCACGGCTTTAACAGTAGCTAAATTTATGTATAAACGTATTTTCTCAAGATTTGGTTGCCCACTGGAGATTACTAGTGATAGAGGCACACATTTTGTAAATCAATTGCTCCAGTTTATATTTGACAGGTACAAGATCTTCCATAAAAAATCTTGTGCCTATTACCCAAGGGCAAATGGCCAAGCAGAGAGTTCCAATAAGATTTTAATTGGACTACTTCGCAAATTATCTTTTGATCATCAAAGCTCTTGGCCACTAGCACTAATTGGTGCAATTTGGGCTTTCAGAACCACGAAGAGAGGAACCACAGGCGAAACTCCATTTCGTTTAGTTTATGGAAAAGAGGCATTGGCAACATTTGAGTTCATTATCAGAAAGGAAATAGGAATAAAAACCATTGGAATTGAACCCCCCATTCAGAGATTGGTGGCATTAGAAGAATACAGAGAAGAAGCAATGCAAAAACTTCAGGTAACACAAGAAGAGCGCAAAAGACTGCATGACAAGTATCTGAGGTCCAATGAAGTACAAGAAGGATCTATGGTTTTAGTACATCAGGTCCCAGCAATTCCAACCAAACTGGCACCCAAATGGATAGGACCTTACACGGTGATAAAAGTATTACCTCATGGAGCAGTACATCTAGAAGATTTGCAGGGTAAGAGGATACCCTTGGTCAATATTTCTAGGGTGTTGAAGTATCTGACCTAAATCAAAATGGAAGCACTTCATCCCCTGTATATATCGTATTTTCGTTCAGTAATTGCACTTTACCTAGATTTCATCAAAATAAGCATAATAAGGAAGAAATTGCACCAGGGACGGTGGAAAGGCTTGATGTGGGGGTCTGTAGAGCCTCCATATGCCTCTCTCTCTCTCTCTCTCTCCCCCACTCAACCCCAACCCCCAACCCCCTCCAACCTCGCTCAACCCCAACCCCCAACCCCCTCCAACCCCACTTTGCGCCCCCCTTCTCCTCCACTCGACCCCGACCCCCAACCCCCTCCAACCCCGCTCAACCCCACCTTGCGCCCCCCTTCTCCCCCGCTCAACGCCAACCCCCAACCCCTCCAACCCCGCTCAACCCCAACCCCCAACCCCCTCCAACCCCGCTCAACCCCAACCCCCAACCCCCTCCAACCCCGCTCAACCCCAACCCCCAACCCCCTCCAACCCCGCTCAACCCCAACCCCCAACCCCCTCCAACCCCGCTCAACCCCAACCCCCTCCAACCCCGCTCAACCCCCAACCCCCTCCAACCCCGCTCAACCCCAACCCCCAACCCCCTCCAACCCCGCTCGACCCCGACCCCCAACCCCCTCCAACCGCGCTCGACCCCGACCCCCAACCCCCTCCAACCCCGCTCAAACCCACTTGCGCCCCCCTTCTCCTCCACTCAACCCCAACCCTCAACCCCCAACCCCAACCCCTTCCGACCCCACTCAACCCCACCTTGCGCCCCCTCATCCCCACCTTCTCCTCCACTCAACCCCCAACCCCAACCCCCTCCAACCCCACCCAACCCTCCACTCACCCCCACTACAAATCAAGGTAATTAGAGAAGCGGTCTTCATGTTCGGCTATTGCTCAGGGAGTGAATAAACATGCTGCTGCAAAACCTCATAAAGGGAACGTTGGAGCTGAAGAAAGTGGTACTGAGATGAGGTTAAATTGACTGACAATGCTATAGATAGGGCTGGATAGGAAGGACTCGTTCTACAATGATCTGAAGAGCAGCCGGGAGGTGAAAAATCGCACTCTGAACAGTCCTCGAAATGGGGAACCGGTATGGGATAAAAGTGTGCAGGGTAAAAAGTAGAAGCGGAGAAAAGATTCTGCCATGTGCCAACAATCATCGAGGAAGACTACCCATTTTTTGGGACTCAATTCAAATCGAGGGAATAATTGACCTACCCTCCAATTTTGGGTAAGCAACCGGCGTGTGAACTGTGGACGTGAAGATTCGGCAAGGCTCTCTTGGCCTATTGAGGCCTATAAAACAAGGGATTTGTGCTCATTTGGGTACACACTTTTGGTACATTTTCGGAGTTACTTTGACGCGTGTATACATGTAGAAGTTCTCTCTTGCACTTGGTGGTTTCAAGCCTATTGTAGGAGCTACTCTGTAGTGTGGATTCAGAGGGTAGGCTTCTCAGTGGAGGGCTATGAGCACTATAGTGTAAGAGAGTGTCTTGGATTTTCTTTCTTTTCTGTGAGACACTATTGGTGTTCAGCTCTATTCTCTTGAGCAATTCCTTCATCATTTGTATTGATCTGTATTTATCTGCATAGAGTACCACGAAGCTCTGAGCATTAGTTTTTTTGAACATTTCCTTGTCAAATCTTGTAATCATCTGAATCGAATCAAGACGTGTATGGTCTTCCTTGGTCAATTGTTATTCATATTTTCTGAAGTATGTACCACTCTGTGCAATCCGTGTTATGTACCTGTTCCCAGAAATGTTAAAGGGTATATTACCCTAAAGAGAACCCCCCTTGAGTAGGTGATGTACTGGACGTGTTTAGTTTTCATTCTCTACTTTTGTTAAAAGCGGATACCCCAGTACCTCCTCTACAGTGTGTGTATCCAACACATGATCCTCATCAAGGATTGGCTCACTAAAGTTCATGGAAGCACGAGATTATGTGCCAAAAGGTCACCATATCACTCATCAAATTGAGCAATTCCATACAAATCAAAAGAGTAATCATCTCCAACACATACTACATGTAAAAACAAGAACCAAGAACCTTATATTAATTGGTGAGATAGGTAAAAGAGGATATCAAGTGGATTTCGATGACAAGGATGTTTTTAAGAGATCCACAAGGAGAGAATAACGCTCAATGTGAAAGGAAAGAAGTTATGAAGGGTATCAACCATGGAGTTAAACAATAATCAAGACTATGAATCAAGGTACTTGAAACCATAAATTAAGGAAAGTCAAGTGTGAAGGATGTCTCATTTTCTAGGCTAGTTACATGATATGGTAAGAAACATGACACATAAGTAGCAGACATGGTTAAAACAAGGTAGATACATAGGGAGGAAAAAGGGAGCATGGAGTTGAGTGCACCTAAAAGCTGAAAGAAGGATAAAGATCACCTCATCATGGTCTTAATAGCGCGTGAGTAGGAACTTCGACGGACCTTGAAAATCCTAATTTCAATAGTACACAAAGACTATGAGCCAATCGATCACTAAAGTACGGATAATTGCACTCCTTTCATAGGCAATCTAATCATGTTGACACACGTTGCACTAGCTAAAACCATAAGTATTCGAATGTATGAGGGGCATATGTTATTTCTCATTACTATAATGACATGATTCCACATATATTTTCCTTGTGTGGTGCAGAGTTGAACTACATTGCCTTGTGAGACGTTGACCATGCAAACTAAAACTTAGGAGGAGCTAAAACGTCTTTTCAACTCCATATGAACGAGTGTGTGTATGTATGTCTGTGTGTGAGCGTGTGCATGTTTGTGTGTGTGCGTGTGTGTGTGTGTGTGTGAGAGAGAGAGAGAGAGAGAGAGAGAACGCTATGGAAACCATGTGAGCAACAAGGTTTATAAAGTAATAAGCGACCTAGGAAGAGAAGATGGTAGTATTCAACATTGAAATTCAAAGGTCAAATAAGAAAATAGTATGAGCTTTGGATATTTAGGGACTCATTTTTTCTCATGGGCAAATGCTTGTAGGGATATGGAGTGGATGTTACCGCAACTGTTTGATCATCCCCGCCATGATAAGTTTAGGAACAAAAAGGAATGTAATGGAAGATATAAGACAGTGATATCCCCAATACCTCAGAATATAACCAATAGTATGATTGGCAACATAAAATATTGGGATAGAAGTAATAACGTATGATATATACTTGAAAGGTTTCACTGCATGCGCACAAATGCAAATAGAATCCGGCTCAGTACAAGGCTAGAAAACCTCCGGAAAATAACGATTATTTCAGTCAAAGGCTACATATCGATAATCAAAGAGCTTATGGATGGTCTTAGATCAATAGCAATGGCTTGAGGAATGATGGAAAATAGACATCTTTCACCACTTTTGCATATATAATGGAATCTTTAGCAAACATTGAAAAACTAATGGAGCATATGGTTACAAACGAAATCATTATAGGAGGTGGAAAATCAAATGGTAATCAATCTCAAGCATGTTATGAAGATAGTTCAACTTGTTAAGGAAGACGTGGAGACTCACTAAGAGGAAGATGATATTTTGGACTAGGAGAGACCTCATACAAAAATCAAGAATAAAGCAATGGAACTAATCACAAATAGGAGGAGCACAAGCAAGAGGAAAAGGAGCCCAAGGACACTATTTAAGAACAAACAACAATGGATGTGCGCTCTATGTGGATGGCAAACCTATCAATCTTTGAAGCCATTGCTATCATTCAACAAACCAAAGACAAAATAAGAGGTATGAGATGAACTTTCTAGGCCAATATAGCTATGCTAGTGCTACATCAAATACTGCTTGTGAGAATATATTAGAAATGATGTCTATGAGTAGGAAATTTTAGAAGATAGATGATAGCTAGTACATAGATAGTGTGTGTATCCAACACATGATCCTCATCAAGGATTGGCTCACTAAAGTTCATGGAAGCACGAGATTATGTGCAAAAAGGTCACCCTATCCGTAATCAAATTGAGCACATTCCATACAAATCAAAAAAGTAATCATCTCCAACACATACTACATGTAAAAACAAGAACCAAGAACCTTGTATTAATTGGTGAGATAGGTAAAAGAGGATATCAAGTGGATTTCAATGACAAGGATGTTTTTAAGAAATCCACAAGGAGAGAAAAACGCTCAATGTGAAAGGAAAGAAGTTATGAAGGGTATCAACCATGGAGTTAAACAATAATCAAGACTATGAATCAAGGTACTTGAAACCATAAATTAAGGAAAGTCAAGTGTGAAGGATGTCTCATTTTCTAAGCTAGTTACATGATATGGTAAGAAACATGACACATAAGTAGTAGACATGGTTAAAACACGGTAGATACATAGGGAGGAAAAAGGGAGCATGGAGTTGAGTGCACCTAAAAGCTCAACCGTTGAAGAAGGATAAAGATCACCTCACCATGGTGCACGTGAGGAGTGCAAAACTCAAATCAAGAAGCTCCATCCAATAGAGGTAGACCAAGACACATGGTGCACATTTGTGGATCTACTATTTATGCAACTTGGACACATACCGTACATGTATACACATTCCAAGTAAAGTCATTAAAGCACAAGGCTATACATTAGATGGTTGGATGGTGCATTCTTGTTCATTCCCTTATGTATGTTGAGTAGTTTGAAACAACCATCTTTCTATTACTATTTGTAAATCTTGTCTCCTTCCCAATGCTCTTTAGCATGGAAATCTAGAGTGCGACCTAGACAATAGGTTTCATTTGGAAAATATTTGAGGATTAATCGACCATTTCCTTAGCAGGAAAACGTCCCTTAACAGTCCCCTTTGAAACCTTCTCTTCAATGAGACAAAGTATTCAATCAACATTTATAGCGAAGAATACATTTAAATTCAACGGGGCTCAAAAGGTCTCGATTCCGATTGTAGTATTTTTTCTTAACATGGATCTTTGGACAAAAGCCGGCCATCAACTTTTAATTCCATAGTATATTAGGATTAGAGGATAAAGTCCCATTCCAACCTATGCTATGCGTTGTATATGTCAACCTTGGTAAACGTGAAGGCTTTCTCGGACTCTATGGAATAACTCATGTTTTTCGACATATCTACAATTGCTTCAAGAATGGATTTTCGCTTAATGAAGCCATTCTTGGCTTTTTCAACACCATTATGCATCCGATAATCATCTTGGAGAGGGTCTTTACCAAGACGGTGTAGGACATTTGCAGCATGTTTACGAATCTTCAATTAATTGTATAATCCTTATCTTGTTTTATTTGAATTGGGTCGACATTTTTCGCGTTTATGCATTGACGACAATCTTTGAATCCAACGGCCTTTATCTAGATCGGATTTGGAATATTTACCATCATTCTTTTGAGATCCTGGAAAATCCGGTGAATAGGACCTCCAATCTTGGGTTTTTGTCCATTCCATAGGAAGTGAACCACCTTTCTTATTCTTTTAAGGATTGCGGTTGTAGCAAAAGTGTGGCCCATATATTGTCTTCTCCGATTCCAATTGATGAGCTTATTTAAGAAAATGTTCTTAAAATAATTAGCAATGAGTTCTTTGCTCTGGTTCCTGTAGAAAACAATTACTTCATCGTGCGATGTCCTTAAAATATATCATCGTGCGACTGAAGTCGTAACTTTGTAGTTTAGTACAGAGCATCCAGAAAATTTCTTCGGACGGCCTATCTGCTTTGCCAATCCACAATTCTATGAGGAAAAGGTCTTCGCTGATCCAGAACTTTTCAATGAGGAAGGCAACTTAATGTTCAAGAATTTATTTCATGCCAATAACTTCTGCTTCTAACGCAGCGAGTCAGGAAGCTCTTCCTTGTCGTTCTTCTTTAGACATTTTTAGTACTTCTTTGTGGTGCGTTGCTATGCTTAATGAAAGCAGCAGCGGTGAACGCAAAGATCAAACCGTACTTCATATTCCTTCAAACCAAAGGTCGATGGAAAAGAAAGAGACAAATGCCTTTGATCCTCTCGCGATGGATCCTTCTCAGTACATCTTCCTTAGCATTTCATACCATAGAAGCTTAACATCTATCATGCGTTGCCTTCAGAGAGGTAGATAACTTTGTTAATTTCAGACAAGACAAATACCTGAGATTGGAGATGTCATAGATGTTGAGATGGAGGTTTCAGAGGTCTCACTTAGTCTTATCTGAAGCTTAGATGTAGCTAGCTTTGCTTTGCCACTTGTCTTTGAAACTTTAAATCATATCCAGATCCTTGCCATGGTGATGGGAGTACTGAGAGCTTTAAGTGATTTCCATCTCTTCACCCTCTCGAAAGAGCAATTGGGCTTTAAGTGACTTGCATTCTTAGGGCTACGCCATTGATGATTTGTACCCTTCAGATGAAAGCTAGTGGCTGTGCCTCTTCTATTCCCCAAGTGAAAAATCCTATCTAATTATGATCGTTGGGTATGTTATTAAGGTGCGACAGAAGTTATCTACTGAGACCATCAGCTCCTGCGCGCATACGGTCTGTAAATCCCTCAACCATTGGCTCACGGTAGAGACCTTGCTAGGATGAGAAATGTGAATACCCACAACCCTTGTAGACCGGAACACACATTCTACATCATGAGCCGACGAAACAGAGACATTACTGCTATGCTAGAAGTTATAGACCTACTTCGTCGCAAGGAGTTAGTAAAGAGCTACTAAAGGTCTGTACATTATCCTTTTGTTTCGTAAGGAGTAAATGAATACCAGAGAGACGAACGTCTTGTTTTCTCGCTGCACTTATAGCCATGGAGGGAAATTTTGTGCGGTAAGTGTGTAATCTTATTGCGCATAAAAGAAAGTCATAAAGAAAAAAGGCGCTTCGCATATCACTCTTCTCTCTCTCTCTCTCTCTCTAAAGTGCGGCCGTAAAGTGCCTTTCTAATTTGTGAGAATTGTTTCATTTAGCTACAACATCAAAATAATAAATATGCCCGTCTAAGTGCCTCTTAACTAAAATTACACCATCTTATGTAAATTAGTGAGATATCTTGCTGCATCAAGTGACCAATCTTTCTCTTAGTGAGTGAGCTTGCTTCTTCTATCCAGCGCATCATAGTTCTCTTGAAGCACGCTGACTTGATTTCTGCATACGTTGTTGATAAATTGGCATAACAACGTGTCTAAAAAATAGGATCTCACTTCCATAAGAAAAGGAAACCTAAGAGTTCTACTTATTTTACATTTTCTGTTGGATATTTGGCACATGCATCATCACATACATGAACATCTATATTTAGCAAAGGCTATTGTTTCTCGCGTATATTGGTATGTAGTCTTACGCAAAAGAGAGTAAGCATGCGGGAAAGAATTTATTTGCAAACTCCAAAGCAGTCTTGCGATGAGAATCAAAAACCTCTACATCGACCCAAATGAGACAACACACCCAGGCCTCCTACACTCTAAAGAGCCGTGAGAACTGAATACCAAAATGCTCTTTCTGTAAGTCATAATAAAAACTCACTACTCTAGATGGAATAGTTATCAAGGGATAAGTACTTGCTAAATCTGGGGTAGAGAGGTGAATGTTTCTCTTGAGCTGCCAGGCTCACCAAGAATTCAGTATCAAGCGACCGTCAAGAGTAGAGGAATGTCATACCAAGAAGTCGATGTAGCCATTCAGTAGTTAAAGGCCTAAGAGAGGACACTCAAGGAGAGAGAATAGAAGGAGGAGGTTCTTGCTCCGACTTAGTGCAAATTTAGCAAGTAAATCCTCCTCGAGTGCATTGAATCGATTCCCCACGGGAATAAAACTTGTTGAATTGCCTACCATGCTATTGGCCCATCTATTCTCGTCGCCCAAGGCGCTTCCATGCTATGGCAGACGAGAACAAATCAGGTGGAGCAGTTTGGGAAATGAAGGGATGTTGGTTCCCACTCTCATCCAAAGACAAAGAGGATGAGATGCTTGCATGAGGGGACCTGTGTGTTCCATGCTAGGAACGATGTCTAATCTAGTGCTTGCTCCATGAGGAGCACTGTTTTAGAAACTTAGAGCACTCAACCCTCAAAATCATCCAATCACCCTGAAGGAGTGCGAGTTCAATCTCTAAAATACATTATGCATGATTGAAAATAAGGATCCTGAGTAATGAAAGGCCCATAACATTGTTGACAATCAAGGTTGCTAACTATGAGAGGGCGGCGAAGTGGAAGCATGTGAGGGGGCTTCACGTGAGTCCCTCCTAGGGGTGGGCTCTAATGCAATTTGTTACTCTCATGCACAAGGAAAGTGCACGAAGGGTGGGGGGAGGGAAGGAGTTATGGGATGTCCTCCAGCTCAACACATTCCCACCAAAAATGATTGGTAACAAAGGGAAAGGGTTGGAAAAAAGAGAACCCGAGAACAACCAAAAGAAGAAAGGAGGGGTTTCCAAGGGGAAGCAATTGGAGAATAGAAAAGGAGAGGTTTAGAGGTTGGCGGAAGGAGAAGTGCACTAGGGGGCAGGGGTCGAATGATGGAAGGCAGAAGCAAAGAGAAGGGAAGGTGGTGGGGAGGGAATATGCAAAGAGGGATGGTGGGTGTTATTGGGGAATACAAAAGGCAAAGGGATAGGAAGGGAGGGGAGGCATTAGCGAAGGACAAGGGGCAAGGTGAGGGGGCATTGGTAGGGAGAAAAGATAATGGGAGCAAGAGAGATGCAATAGGGATTTATACATGATTCCAATTATTATTTGATATTTCACAATTCGTTTTATCTAAGATGGGACACTTTAATAAAGGTATAGCCCATTCATTAAAAGTAGGTGCATCTATGGCATCATCAAAAACATATCTGCTCTTTTGTTATCTCTTGTTAGTTTATGAACTTGTGTGCAATATGGATTTGCATTTTTTAGTAATATGAGTCCCCAATTAAGTGCCACATAACACCAAAATACAGTGATATCATTCTAACAATAATGGACATACTTAGTATGGTAGATTTGTAAGATTTTGCATATTGAAGCCTTCAATTTCACGAATATGTTGTACTTTGTTCAAGGGAATCCTTTTGATATTTTTTACTCTTTTTCGATGTACTTGAATGATAAATGGATGTAGGGATAATATCTTCTATATACATCTAGTGTCGAAGAATACTAACTACACCCTCAATGGAGATCATCTTCTTTAAAGATACGTTGTAACAACCTCGAAAAGTATTATGAAAAATACCTTTTTTTCTAACACCCACTTCAAAAGATTACACGATGCACGATATACTCTAGTAGTAATTTGTACTTCCTAACATGATATTATCTTGTAATTTGCATGTGAAATCTTTAATCACTTTGAAGTTCATAAAGTTTGTGGTGACCCCAAAATACTAACCACATGCTTGTTGCTCAATTTAGAATCTTGTAACTTGAATCAATCCTTTATTGTTCAAGAAGTACTAACATCTCCAATAAACGAACTCTGCAATATAAAAAATAAATATGATATTTCTATAACAAAACAAACTAGTCAAAGACAAACTTGATCCCAAAAATACGTCATTTGCAAGCTCCACGATAAACTAAAAGAGCAACAAAGGATTCTAAAGATCGTTTCCTCTATTGCATATCAAGGTGAATGTTTTCAATAATATGTAATCTCTATGCAAAACTCTAGGTTTAGGAATGGAGAAAATTTGACTACTAGTAGAAAAAATCTATAGTTCTACTCCAAATTCACGAACATACTATACCCTTACATAAACAAAGAGTCTACTCCAAATGCATTCATAACCATACACTTAATCAAAGAAAGTGCAACATGAGACAATAGATGCACCAAATATAGAACACTTTATTAATTAGAAGTAAAATTAGAAGTAAGAATAGTTTGCTCAAAATGCATCAAAGACACATTTTTCATACAGATGTCCTTCTTTTAACGATTGTGTCGATAGAGGAATGGAGAATAATTCTAGTCCAAAGGGAAATAAAAATAGTTAAACTTCTAGGAACTTGTTCCTAACCGAACATCTACAAGGAGTTTTCATAAATTTGGGCATTGTAGAGGTCAGAGCTCATTGGCATTCTGATGTGGAGGAAAGCTCTCGGATGCTTTGAGCTGAAGCTTCAGGGAATTTTCCATTCCATTTGTTTCATTCCTCTCTCTCTTCCTATCCCTCTAACCTCACCCTCAGCCCATCTCCGCAAGCCCCCCTCTCAGTCTCCGCAAACCTCTCTCTCTCTCTCTCTTCCCCCCTCACCCCCGCATTCCTCCCCCCCCCTCCCTCAGCCCTCTCGCAAAGCACCCTCACGTACTCTCTCTCTCTCTCTCTCTCTCTCTCTCTCTCTCTCTCTCTCTCTCTCTCTCTCTCTCTCTCTCTCTCTCTCTCTCTCTCTCTCTCTCTCTCTCTCTCTCTCTCTCTCTCTCTCTCTCTCTCTCTCTCTCTCTCTCTCTCTCTCTCTCTCTCTCTCTCTCTCTCTCTCTCTCTCTCTCTCTCTGTGCACCCTCCTCTCTTCGCCCTCCTCTCTCCGCCCGCACCCGCATCCCTCTCCGCCCTCCACCATCCTCCTCTCTCTGCCCTCTGCCCCCCCTCCGCCTTAGCCCGCCATCCCCCCCGCCAAGCCTCCGCCCCACCCTCCGCCCCACCCTCCGCCTAGTCCCCCTCCCCTCCCCCGCCTAGTACCCCGCACCCCGCCCAGTCCTCACCCTGCCCCCTCCGCCATAAGCCCCCGCCCCCCCCCCGCCTAGCCTCCGCCCCCCCTCCGCCTTAGCCCACCATCCGCCCCCGCCAAGCCTCCGCCCCGCCCTCCGCCCCACCCTCCGCCTAGTCCCCCTCCCCTCCCCCGCCTAGTACCCTGCACCCCGCCCAGTCCTCACCCCGCCCCCTCCGCCATAAGCCCCCCGCCCCCTCCGCCATAGCCTCCGCCCCCCTCCGCCATAGCCTCCGCTCCTCTCCGCCATAGCCTCCACCTCCTCCGCCATAGCCCCCGCCCCCCTCCGCCATAACCTCCGCCCCCCTCCGCCATAGCCCCCGCTCCCTCCGCATATATATATATATATATATATATATATATATATATATATATATATATATATATATATATATATATATATATATATATATATATATATATATATGTGTGTGTGTGTGTGTGTATGTATATATATATATATATATATATATATATATATATATATATATATATATATATATATATATATATATATATATATATATATATATATATATATATATATATATATATATATATATGAGTGTGTATATGTATGTATGTGCATGTGTATGTGTAAGTGCATATGTGAATGTGCTATAAAAAGAGCAAGAAGGAAGTCACCATAAGAGAGCTTGATTCGTGCCCACTTCATGTTCATTTGTATAGATTGAAGAGCTTACTCCATATCTCTATCATTCTACTCCCATTGTGCAAGTATTCATTGCTAATGTGGTTGTAATTATATGTGAATCTATACTATTATCATTTATTTCTTCTCTGTTTTATTCTCTGTTATACTCACTCCGAATAGTAAATTCACAAGCTCATATCTCCATCTATACATAACCTTTTTCATATTTTTTAAGTGAATTGTATTTTTCTTTAGGCCTTGTTTATGATCACGAAATTTCATGCCCATTGGATTTATCCTGTGGGAGAAATCTATGTTTTTATGCTCAGTGGTCGAATCTCTATAGAGCCTTGAAAATGGCGGGAGTGTTAGAGATTTTGCTAAATCTTGTTCTCCATGCTCAAATGATCAATTGAAGTGTTTTTAAATTGTATTAGCAAGCTATCTAAGTCTATTTTCTATGGCAAAAGGAATTTTTCTAATTCTTATGAGGCTAAGAGCATTGCTTATTTTTTCCAAGAGATGTTGTACAAAAGTAGTAAGTTTTGGGAGTTATTCATTTTGCAACTAGTCTATCTTTACTCAAAAATTGATTTCCTTGTTACAAAACACTTAGGAAGCTCAAAGGGTCTACTAACCAACTCTGAAGTCTTAATTGGCTGGTGTGAAGTTGTTTGTAGGAGCACCAACTCATTTTTGGATTGCATCCACCATCTCTCTCTATAGAGACACATGCAAGAGGAGTTCAAAATCAGTGATTTAGGTGAGCTCACATTTTTCCTATGTATGCAAGTCATATACACAGATGAAGCAATGAATTTGGCTAAGAAAAGATACATTCATAATCTACTTTTTATGTTCAAAATGGAGAACACTGAACCTGTAGGTACATCTTTGGAGATGAATCATAAACTTAGTGTTTGTGAAGGTGAAGAAATTGGAGACATTAAATAATATCAAGGTCTGGTAGATAGCTTGATATATGCTACTCATAAAAGGTTAGAGATCTCATATAGTGTAGGAGTGCTAAGCCAATTCATGCACTCACCAAGAAGAACATACATGGATGCAGCTAAGAGAGTACTTAAGTATTTTAAAGGGACAATCAATGAAGGTATATTATATCCTTACTATTTAGATTTGGATATCAAAAACTATTTTGAATTAAGATTGGGTAGGACCTAAGCATGATAGAAGAAGTACCTCTAGATACTTCGCATTTGCAAGTTCAAGCTAGTATCATGGAGTTTGGAGAAGCAACCAATAGTTGCTTTATCCTTAACTAAAGCAAAGTATAGAGGTTTGACCATACCAACTCAAGAGGCAATATGGTTGAAAGCATCTAGTAGCAAACCCTATTTTCCATGTGGGAACCAAACACAGAGCTTCATTACGACTTCATTAGGGAGAAGCTAATGGCAATGAGTCAATCAACCACCTAAAAGTAAATCAAATTACATCTTCACTTCTCCTATATTATTGGAAAGTGAATTGATTCTCTTCAACAACTAGTCCCGCCTTCATTTGAATCCAAATTCCATTTGGAGAAGTTATGGAGATATTCAAGATCTATATAAAGACTTGGAATCACTTTTACATACGCTTGTGGCCATACTTTTCTTCCCCCTTCACTTCTGTGCATCATCTTCTTCAACAATAGTAGACTTGAAGAAGCTAGTGCTCTCTCTACAGAGCTCAAAATTGGATGATTCATTAGAAAGGTATTAGTGTCAGATTTATTTGTTCTAATTCTCAAAGCATATAGTTGATTATAATTAGAGAAATCATAGTTTTTTTTGTCTCAGGGGTATCTCTATGTATTTGTGAAAAATCGAAGGTACCACTATTCAGTATCAAGTTCATTACAAAAGCATATTTTGCTTATATCTTTTTCTCTTGAGCATTATATACACTCAAATCTATGTGTATCATTCCTTCGAAAGGAGTTTTTTCTAATTACAATCATACTGGCTACTATGCGCATCTAAAGTTGGTTGTATTATCCAAAGATAGTAAGTTTTTTGTATTCTGGTCGGTTGGACCAAACTTTGTCGCTTCACAACTCACCTTTCTACCTCCTACAAGGTTCTCCAAGTTCTTTCACTATCTATTTGTGAGATCCCTAGCACTCATGGTCTCTATGGCATCTGAAGGGTGATTAGCCATGTGCATGTCATCCTAAGTAGTGAAGATGGTCTTGAATCCATAATTAAGAAAGATTAGAATTATTTTTATGTTTTTATTGTGTTTTTTTCAATGTATGTGTTTATGTACACCTAATGTAAAGAGTGTCTGCAAAAATCAACTAGTCACAAGCCTTTGAAAAAAAAACAAAAAAGCAACAACTCTTATGCTTATGCATGCAGAAATCTTGAAACTTTCAACACATTTCGGTAGGAAAAAGAAAATAAAGAAAACATGACCAAGTGCTCTACATGCACTTTCAAGAAAATGTGAAGGCCAGCACATAATATACAACAATATGACCAAAGGGCACTACACATCCTTCTATGAAACCCTCGTTCTTGCAGCATGGATATGAATGCTAAGAATGCTAAATGTTCTTATTTCTTCCTTGTAGTACCTACAAAAGAACATGCTATCATTCCTACCGGCATACAAAAGACAAAGCTAAACAAACATATGGGCAAACATATGATGCACATATAGTATGCTATGCTTTTTCTTGATGCCAAATAGTGCATAAAGATAGTAGAAGTGCATGAAAATCATAAGAAAATGTATCTTTGCTTTTCAAATTTCCATTTGAAGGTGTGTGCAAGTGCTCCACATGGTTGTTATACAACCCTCTTGCATCTCCAAGTGGATCTCAATCATCCTCCCCTCGAAAACATGTTTGTATGGGAGACATTGATTTGAAATAGAAAAGATCAAAGATTTACATATGTGTGTAGATGGAAGTAAATCCTATCTTCTAGCTACTAAAACGATATCCCTTTTAGTGAGGATTCCATAGGAAGTGGAAGCACTCAATTTGGTTGAGTAATGAGAGAACTATGGTGATTTCGGTGAATCTAGGTGGACTAAATAAGCTCTTGTAGAAGGAGTTTGAGGATGGAACAAGATCTTAAACTCTGAAAGTCTCTTATATGGATATTTTTACGGTAGCATGCACATAGGAGCTGGCTTTTTATCCCATATGCAAGATGGAGAGCACCAAAATCAGGTTCAAACAGGAACTCTTCTCATTGATCCTCTCAACACCAAGTGAAGAGAGTGTTGTAGTTGCTTTCTTTGCACTCTTTACATCTGATGGCACGTGGTAGGGTTGGGCCAGATGTTCGATTAGAAATCTTTGGAGGCCCATTTCATTTGAGCACCTCTGGCTCCCTTGTGGGCGACTTTGGCTCCATTGAGGGAGCTTTAACTTCCTTTCCTTTTGGTCGAAGGATATTTTGCACACGCACACCCATGGCTAATCGCTAGTCAAAAAATGATTACAATGATGATTTGTGATTGAAGGGGGCATTAAAAATGTTTTCACATGAAAAATCTTCCTAAACATCCAAATTTCTCTCATACCAAATATTAGAAACTCTCTAGATTCTCCCTTGAATACTTGAAAGTAGAACTCCTGAATGATGTGTGTACCAATCTCCTCCCATCCATTATATCCGGTTGCATTCAAAGCAGCAATGCCCTACAATGGTGTAGTATCGACATGTGGGCCATTGTACAACATTATATCCCCCAAACTAGGGACCTTGGCTATGAATAGCCCTTGTTCCACACACACACACGGAATGGTCTCTATAGACCAATGTCTAATATTCTAGGAACTCTAACGCAAACATTTTTCTTCTTGAATCATTTCCATGTTGGTTTTTGATTTCTAGATTGGGGTCACAAGTATCACCCATCCTCCAACAAAAAGGCTAGTTCTATAGCCTCATTCAAGATGTGGTGCACAAGTGGACGCAACATCTCTCAACGGCTAAGCCCAAAGTTTTGGACATGGAGAAAGTTTTGCACTTGATTAGGAATGTTGAATAAAATCTCCCTATATTTATCTTCATATTCATGCACTAAGAATTCATGATTCTCCACGAAAAACCATGCATCCAAAGACCCACTGCATTCATTTGGTGGCTTGAAGCTACATAGAAGATAGCCTTAAATTTTGCAAGAGTGGTAGATTCTCTGTTAGCTTACTTTGTTTTTCTCCACCAGTGGGGGTGATATTCATTAAAATATATGTTTCATGCTAGAACTTCTATTTCTCATCCATGGAATTGCATAAGAAAAGCACTTCTCCTACTGTTGTATCCACTATTCTATTGCATATGTTGTCTTGGCGCTAACATATCATTGGTATCTAGATGGATTTAAGTCTTTGAATTTCCATTTAACATCTCTAATACATGATGCTCCAATGTAAGTCACTACAATTTTTGTGCTTGATGGTTCTAGAGATGGACCTTCCTTATCCTTTGAAGTCCAGACTAGTGACACTTTCAGTTTCCTAATAGCATCTGGAATCATCCAAAAAGCATCCTCCATACGAGAAGCCCTCACATTCACAAAGGTGATCTGCTTAGTGTATTATCAATCAAGCTTGCCCTTGGTAGTGGGGGATCTAGTCTCTCTAGGAATCATTGTTTGAACTAGTTTTTGTGTGATGCACATGGATGCCCCAAATCGTTTTTCTTCCCATTTCACAAATCTCCACACGTTGCCGAAGGACATCCTCCATGTGCAAAAAGAAGGCTAAAGAAATCAACTTCTTTTTTTCTCAAGAATAACATGCAGACATGTTTCACCCGAAAAGTTTTTCCCAAAAATGCTCAAGATGTCAATGATTGCTCAAGATGTCAATGATTTGGCTTTCTCTCCCAAAAATCCCCTTTCTAACACTAGTTCTCATACCACTTGAAAGAGCCCAATTAGCTACATCCCACTTATCCCTTGCCCTTTTGCACATCCAAGTTCTTCCCAAAGGTCTAGACACCACTCATATGCCCTATCTAGGGAGAAGAAATTTCCTTCAAGACTCATGCTAGAGCCTTGGCTCCCTTGAGGTTTGCTACTTGAATTATCAACGGTCCTTGAACAATGTAGGTATACCAATGGTAGGACATGGTGTTCTAAATAAATCTAACACAATGAGAGAAGTCAAGTATTGTCCTAAAATGGAACTAGAAATTTCAATCTTTGTCATGATCATTCTTTAGAAGCGAAGGATGTCAATCATAAATTTCACTATGAGTTAAAATATAGAAATAATTTTAGATTTTTGATAAAAAATATAATTATTGATATGTACGCTGATTCATTTGGTCACAAGCCTCGTAGAGACAGTATTAAGAAAGTAAAGATGTCAACAAAGAACCTATGCTCAAATAAAATTCAAGTTTATTTGAACATATTGAAGTTATCAAAATTGGATGTGATGTTCTTTTGTAAGGGTATTAGAAACTAGTTTTCAATGTGCCAATGATCTCAAAACTTGAATAACGTCCTCTATGTCAGCTCATAAAAATGGTGCATTGTATATGCAAGAAGGTAAACAACATCATGATCATAGTCAAAAACACGTTTGAGAAGATCTATGAAAGTGAGACATCCCATTGATAGATTGATTATATTTAATAAGTCTTTGAAACTTCAGTATGCATACGTGGCAAGGAGAACACAACATAATGAGCCAAGGAATTTTCATGAACCATCACATATAGAAGATTGGTTTGAAGGAAATGAATCAAGAAATGAATGCATTGAAGAATATTAATACTTAGGACTTAGTGAACGTTGCACAAAACACGAAATTTTTTGGATGAAAATGGGTGGTCAAAGTGATGACCGAGTGGAGCAATATAAATCATATCTTGTTTTTAAAATGGGTGGTCAAAGTGATGACCGAATGGAGAGATATAAATCACATCTTGTTTTGAAAGGATATGCACAAGCATATGCATTTCATTATGATGAAACATTTAGTCGAGAAAGACAAAAATGCTAATAAATGTGATTGCATGCGCTTCTATGAACAATTCGAAAACGTATCAAATGGATTTTGAAAACTCATTTTTGAATGGTGATTGTATGAGGAGATTTATATACAATAACAAATAAATTTTGTTTATCCAAAGTATCTTGATTATGTATGTACATTGAAGAAAGCACTTTATTTATATGGACAACCACCAATATCTTTGTATGAACGATTCACTTTATTCTTAGAATCATGGGATTGAAATGATTATGCTAGTGACATGGTGATGACTTCATAATTACCAGAAATGATGAAAAGTGGATTGTTGGGACGAAAATAGCACAAAATGGCATTGTTCTTGAAACTCATATGCTATAGTACCATATCACAAAGGGAGCATGTCGTTGAAAGGTAATGCATAAAAAGAAAGACCAATAAAATATTTTAATCAGAAGACAACACACATTTGAAAAGTAATGCATAAAAAGAAAGACAACACACATTGAAGCTTCTGAACAAATCATGTAAAAATACACTTTGAGATTTTAGGCCCAAAATTTGGTCGGAAAAGGAAAACTATCCATCAGGTCCTCAGACGCAGTCAGAGAGGTGGATGTGGAGATGGAGATCTCAAAGGCCTCACTTAGTCTTATTTGTCGCTTACATGTAACTAGCTTTCCTATGGCATTTGTCTTTAAAACTTCAAATCATATCGAAATCCCTTGTAATGAGATTTTGAAGTCTGTTTGATCAACGTTTACCCACGAAAGAGCGATTGGGCGTGTAAATAGAGAGATCCATATAAATTTTGGATAACAAATAATAAACGCAACCAGTGAATGGCTAGATCCTTGTATCTAGTCAATGAAACATTTTTCCCTTTTGGATGAAAGCTAGTGGGCGTGCCTCGTCTAGCCCCTGAATAACAAAACTCTATCTAATTGTAAGTCCGTCAGCTCCTGCAGGCAGACCTTCGGAGTTCATAGCTCTTTATTGTGTCGTGAGGAGTAACTAAAGACCAGAGGTGCGAGGTATCTTGTTTTGTCACTGCACTTATAGCTATGGCGAGAAAGCCTCTGCGGCAAGTATGTAATAATACGATGAGTGTGCATGACCGCCTTCAGTTTCTAAGGCATCGGGATCCAAAATAAATCACGCTAAAACCACTTCCATAGGTATTATTGGGCATCCCCGTCAATTGTTACGGGAGTATAGATGCCAATTGATCTCTAGCAGACAAATCTTATGCCTCTTAGGTATTCCTATGGGATTTGACATTTCGATGGGACAAAGATGGAATTGGGCTCCCTCTAACCTCGTAAACAAGTTGACATATTGGAGAGGTATGTAGATAAACTTGGCCTGTCCTCCTATGGTGGGTAATGAGAGTTATGCGCAACGAGAGAGGCTTTGGCGAGAAGCTCTACATAGAGAGATGAAAGATGATGTATGCACGGATAAGCGCATAAAAGTGTGCCTTACGTGATTAATGAGAAAGATTGGATATATATACAAAGGCTTGCATTAGGCATTCAAGGTGGTGCACATGGCTAGTTACAAGATCTCTCACAAAAAGTTCTGGATATATATACAAAGGCTTGCATTAGGCATTGAAGGTGGTGCACATGGCTAGTGACAAGCTCTCTCACAAAAAGGTCTAAGTGGTTAACTCAGTTATCTAACATTACAAATATGACAACTACACTGATGGTAATTGACAAACGAGGTTATAATTTCCCCCCTTTTTCCAAGCATTGGAAAACACTGGTTGTACATAGTTGCTTGCCACATTGGCATGTCACATTGGAAATTTATATGGGGAGATTTAGTGTGCCATATGAGGCTAGATCATTGGGTTTGTATTACCACATTGGGTTTGATTTATCGCTTGGGTTTTGATCCACCACATTGGGTGAGTGTGAACATTGAGTTTTGTGTAGAAGTTAGTATATGACATTGGACTTGTTATGTTCCATTGGTTTTTTATACATATGGTGATTATGATTTACCATACTAAGTTACTAGGGGCTAGTTTGATTTGCCTTGAATATTATCAAAACCCATATTAGGTTCAATTGGTTCTTGTCCATCTTTCGATTAAAATTTTTTAGTAGAATTGGTTGTTGAAGAGTAGACCCATTGATTATTTATTTTTTTCTCTTGGATGCTTTGAATTAGCATATCCTTTGGCACATTTGGAAAAAGATTGGGATGGTCTTACCATAGGCTCAAATTATGGCCTTGATAGTGTCTAATCCCTTATTTTAAGCAAAATTTTTAGAAGGGAAGTAGCTTAAACCTAGATGCCTAGAATTTATTAGAGAGCTATAAAAGCTTCTCTTTTGTGTTCTCTCTGTGTCATTCATTTTTACTACCTCTGAAGCAGCATGATATGAATCAATTCTATAGCCTCTATTCCAAAATCTCACTCCTTGGTCTTTATAGCTCTCTGCTTCGTGATCTCATTGTTGTTGTTTAATTTGTGATCTGATACTTTCCAAAGCGTTCTCTTTGCTATTCATGCACACTATTGAAAAATGTACCACACGTGTTCTTGAAGTTTATTGAGGGACTTCGATAGATAGTAACAAGTGAATACGAGCGAATTCCATGCTTATGGCAACATCAAGAGTCTTTCATGTAAGGTTTGAAGCAAAAATATTAGCCCACTCATTAGTGACAGGTTTCAGAACACCTCTAATCATGGAGGGAAGGGCATGGACTTGCAGTCCTCGTGGAATGCTCAATCTAGAGACATGAATATGCCATAAACCATCGAGTGGAGGCTTAGCTTTTGAATGTGTATAGAGACTTCGCGCAGAGGCTGAAGAGCACACCACTCTCGGAACACCAATCTGCAAAGGGAAAACGTTCTTTTCCATAGCAAGTGAGTGCACAATGATTATACCTTTTGAGGGAGTCCATTTAAGCAATATTTTTAGGCCAAGCTTAGACGAGGCCAACACGTGGGATGATCAATTAGGCCTAGCCTGCATAACAATCATCGTAGACACAAAGCACTGGATCACAAACCCAGCTTTGATACCACCTGAGAGTTATGTGCAGTGATAGAGGCTATGTTGAGAAGCTCTACACAAAGAGATGAGAGATGATGTATGCAAAGATAAGAACATAAAAGTGTGCCTTACTAGATTAATCAGAACGATTGTATATATATACAAAGGCTTTCCTTAGGCGTTGAAGATGGTGTACATGGCTACTAATAAGCTTTCGGACAAAAGGGTCTATGTGGCAAAGTCAGTTATCCGACATTACATGATAGACAACTACAGAGTTGACAAAAGAGATTATAGTTAACACATTCCTCCTATCTTCAATGATTTACGTTTTATCCTAATAGAGACCGAAGGACCAAGAGATTATCAAATTGAAAAGAATTTGCAGGAATTTTCTCTAGAGGGGTTACCCTAACTAAAGGGTACCCCAAAATCAAATTTCTACTTGCATTATCCAAAACTATCAAGGTGGTTTGGGAATTCTGGATATTGAAGGAATGGCCAACAATTTGGGAGCAAAATGGTTAGGTAAAGCTTGGAGCAACACAGATGCCTCTTGGGCCAAGTTTATCTTTAGAAACAAGAGTGTTCTATCAAACTTGTGGGCCTCCTCATGACCCTTTTGTTCTCACCCTTTTTGGTGACTCCTGGAGGCTCAAGCCTGGTTTGCTCTCTGTGGAAGAGTTGGAACATTACTAAAGAGTCAGCGAGGGTCGATGAATATTGCAAATGGGCAAGCAAGATTAGATAAAATGATTTATTCTGGTTCTCGATCAAGGGCATTAGAGGCATGGAACATTGGAACCGCTAGAAAGCCAAGAAACTTTGGAACAAAGGCTTTGATTGTGGAAGCACATCTAGAGCCAAGAAACTCGCGAATGGACTAGATTCGAGGACATTGCTCCAGTTTTAAGAGTGGACTATGAAGAATGGTGCCTTCTCTAGAGTAGATTCAATGATTGAGAGTGCTCGAGGACTTGCCTCCTCATTGGTCACAATTCCCCTTACCATGAAGGTCTTAGATGGTAGAATGGCAATAGTCTTGACAAGAAATCTGAGATTCAAGAATAATTTGGACCTTCATGTCACACTTAATAGGAAATGGTTTTTGGATTGGTGGGGCTTGAGGTGGGACTTTAAGCTCGAATCCCTTTGACACCCCCTTACAGAGATAAAAAATATGTGCTAATGTGGCAAATCCTCCACTAGGGAATTTGGACCAATGTTAAAGCTAAAAAAAATTGTGGAATTCCCCCTTGATGCAAACAATGCCTACATGCCAATGAGGATTTGGGACAACTCTTCTTTTCATGCCCCAAGTCTATTTTGTTCTGGCAGACCCTTGGTAGAATCATGCTGCTACAGGGACAAATGAATTGGACGCAAACATTGCTAGGTGAAGCAATTGAATGTTCCTCAACATTGTAGAATGTTATAAGAGGTGAGACCCTTTGGAAGATCTCGAAAGAGAGATGAGCTGCTAACTTTGGAAACCCTCCTAAACAATGGTCAATCAAAAAATGTCTTTTCCTTTTAGGCCATAGATTTTTAATTATAAGAAGCCCCCAGCTTTTAACCATCATAAAGTTTTTTCCTTGAAAACAACAAGATTAAATGCAAGTGGGCCACACAAGATGAAGACGAGAGAATTATCAAACTTCTTTGTAAAGTCCTCTAGAAATGTACAGGCAACCCCTCCTTTGTGGGAGTCGGAGGGTCTCATGAGTTCTTTTGTATAGCCGTTTTTCCTGTTAATTAAAGCTCGGGAGAATAGGCAATTTCTGAACTTTCTTTTGAAAAAAAAAAGTATGTAATAATAGTGCGGGATATGGCGTGATAATACCGCATTTACGTACATAGAAGAAAGGCATCAAAAAGAAAAATAAGAACAAGGGCTTCAAATCTGCAAGAATTTCCACGAACGTAAGGTAAGTTCAGTGTTCCTCAAAGAAACTTAGCTTCTGAGCAGACAACGCATTTCTGTCCCCTTGGAAGAGAAAGTAACAATGAACCTACAACTCTACTTTGAATGGTCTTGGATCTTCTGGTAGAAATACAATGCACAACGATCATTCGTTTGATTCATCATTCTCTGTCTCACACACACACACTCTCGTTCATATGGAGTTTAAAAGACCTTTTAGCTCATCCGAATTTTCAGTTTGCATGATCAACGTCTCACAAGGCTATTTACTTGCAGCTCTCCATCACACAAGACAAATATGTGAGGAATCCTGTCATTATAGTAATGAAAAATAACATATGCCCCTCGTACATTCACTTATGGTTTTAGCTTATGCAACCTGTGTCAACATGATTCGATTGCATATGAAAGGAGTTCAATTATGCATACTTTAGTCATCGATTGGCTCATAGTTTTCATGTACTATTGAAAATTAGGACTTGAAAGGTCCGTCGAAGGCGCTGGTCGTGTTGTAGATTATAGAATCAAAAGATAATCATCCTTATACCCTACAATGTGAATGTTCTTGATCCTTTCTTAATTTACAAAAGTTACCAAAAAAAAGGGAATATTGTCCGACCTGCATAGCCTATGTTGATGCTTTGAACCTCAAAGAGGAAGTCCTGGCTGGACATTTCCATGAGTTCACAAACATGGGTGTCCATGAAATTCCCCAAGATGAGTGCCTCTACCTAGGTGGGTGTGTATCTTTCCAATTCGTTATACTCTCAAAAAAAAGGGGGATACTACTATATCGAGCAAATTCGTTGAAGTATTAAATATGCTCATCGACACATAGTTAATTCATTCACAAGCTTTCTTCTGATTCAGAGACATTGTTGTACAACGTCTTGCTCAAGCTTTGCAGTAAGCAGTAGTAATGTTCAACGCCTTAAGTATTATCTCTTAACTACTAGACTCATTGAGCACAACGTGTTCGAGTGATTCGCAGTCTGAGGCGGAATGACATTCCACTTAAAACTCATAGCCTTTAATACCATATCGCGAAGCATGTGTATGTGTATGTGTGTATATGTGTTTCATTTTTGTGTGTGTATATATGCATATATATTTCACTTTTGTGTGTGTATATATGCATGTCAGTATATGTTTGCTGATATGTGTATGTATGTGCATGTATGTACGTATGCGTGTGCATGCATGTATGATATGTGTGTGCATATATGTATCTATATGCATGTATGTACGTATGTTTGTGCATGCATGTATATATATTTGTGTGTATGTATGTATACATATGCATGTGTGTCTCATATGTGTGTATGCATGTGACAGTGTATGTGTATGCATATGTGTATGTATGTGTATGCATGTGTCTATATGTGTATGGATGTGACAATGTATGTATATACATATGTATATGTATGTGTGTGTATGCATGTGTTTGTATGTGTATGGATGTGACAATGTATGTATATGCATATGTATGTGTATGCATATGTGTTTGTATGTGTGTGTACACATGTGTGTGCATGTATATGTGTGTGTGTATGTATGTATGCATATGCATATACATATGTGTATGTAATATGTATGCATGTGTGTGTATGTACATCTCTCTCTCTCTCCTTCTCTCTATCTGTATCTCTCTCTTTATCTCCCTCTTTTACCTCTCTCTCTTTCATTTCTCTCTCTCTCTCTTTTTCTCTCTCTCTTTCATCTCTCTATCTCTCTCTCTTTCATTCTTTCTATCTCTATTTATAATAAAGAAAAAAACAATCACTTACATCAATGTAATACTTTGGATTGCTCTCGTTAAAGCCTAATCGATGTCATTTTTCATCACATTTCAAAGAACCGATGCCAAAAAGCTCTTGCAAAACCAAAAAAAAAAAGAAAATTAAAAAATAGAAAACATAGAGAAAGAGAGAGAGAGAGAGTGAAAGGGTACATGCATCACTTACCAAGATGTGTGTGTGAGAGAGAGAGGGAGAAAGAGACGTGTGTGTAGGGAGAGAGAAATTTGAGATTTGTGTGTGTGTGTGTGTGTGTGTGTGTGTTTGTGCACAAGATGATCACAATGCAGGTAGACGAGCACAATGTATGTGCGCAAACTCAAAAATAACAATACACAGTTCAAAATAGAAGAGACTATTGACTTTTTGCTCTCACAATTTTTAAAACATCGTATTGATATATGTGTTAGTATAAGCATGGGTATATGCACACATAATATACGCACGCAAATACCAATGCTTATATCGATGCATATAGCAAAACATATACCAAAGCATATACCGATGGTGAATATTTCGATGCGTATACCAGCAACAACCTTTCAATAGCTGTATCGATGCTCAGATGATTATCAATATGGCTTGCATGATCATTCAAGACAATTCAAATGATCATATCGACACCAGATATGAGTCTCGGTATGGACAGCATCGGTATGTCTCTCATACGTTGTAGTCTTATTCCTCTTGCTCTTCGCATCACTAAATATTAATACACGTCTTGTCCATTTACAGATCGCATATTTTATATTATCTTGCATAGATCACGTTTATATCATGCCATAAAACTGGTGATGCATGCTATATTACAATATTGTTTTTTTATGAAACCGGAAATGTTCATTGTTCTTATTGATTTGAATGGCAACCATCTTTGCACGTTTATGGAAGAATTGGAACAAGGCCAAACAATTCATCAAAATCAATGATGAGTAGAAGTGGGCGGCTTGGATAAGACAAAATGACTCTATCTGGTTCCCGATCTGCGGCATTAGGGGGTGGAGTCTTGGAACCTCCAAACTGCAAAGCGATTATGGAACAAGGGGTTCAAACGGTAGAAACAACTCTGGAAACAAGAGACCAACTAGTGGATTAGGTTTGAAGAACTGGATCCGAGACTTAGAGTTACCCTTGAGCAATGGAATCTTCTTCAAAGCAGGTGTTTAGCATGGGACTGCTCAACTACCTACCTTCTCTATGGTCAGGATCTTCCTTGCCTGGAAGGCCTGAAATGGAGCAATGGTAAGAAGCTATCCAGAACCCCCAACTTCAAAGAGAACTTAGATGTTCCCCACACTCTTAACAAGAGATGGTGCCTTTCTTGGACCAAACTACGGTGGGAACTAAAATTCATGTCTATTTGGCACCCCCTAATTGAAGTCAAAAAGTCCATTCTCATGTGGTAGATCTTGCATAAAGGTATCTGGTCCAATGCAAGGGCTAACAAAATCTGTGGTGTGCCGCCATGGTGCAAGCGCTGTCATCGATGCATCGAAGATTTAGTTCACCTGTTCTTCGATTGCCCCAAGTCTCGTGTTATCTGGCGTCACGTGACCCGAGTATTGAGACTCTCGAACCAAATGAATTGGCAACAGGTGATGTTGAGTGAGGTGGTTGGATGCTCATTGAGGCTATGGAATGCCATCAGGGGTGAGACTCTCTAGAAGATTTGGAGGGAGCGATGTGCTGTCAGTTTTGGGCAAACTCCTAAGGAGTGGTCAATCGAGAAATCCTTGTTTCTTCTAGGTAAAATAATCTCCCGAGATAAGAGATCTCTGCCGTTTAGACATCACTATATTTATCTCCTCAAAAACAACAAGTTGAAACCCAAACGGGTCCCACATGAGGGTGATGATGAATTTATCCGCTTCATTTGTAATGCCCTCTTGGCTACCATATTCCTTCCTTGCATTGTGGGATTTGAGGGGTACTATGGGCACTAGTCCCATCCACTTGTAACTTTTTTTCTTTATTTTAATTAAAGTCCAGGAGAATAGGCCAAGGCCGAACTTCCTTTATTAAAAAAAAAAACAGCTTTGCACGTTATATGCATGTGAAGTTCATATGTCATATTATATTATGCTGATGACATTCAGATAATATGCCCAACAGCTGAATTTCCTTTCAAGTTTCGGTACATGCGTTGCATCTACTTTAGGACCGTCTTCTGACAAGTGAATACCTCACTCATCTTGCATTAAGTTTCTTTGTCAGGACTGTCCTTTCCTGTTCTGTAGTCGCCTCCTCTTCAGACAGCTGTCTGCAGTTCTATTGGCGATGACGACGGTTGTCCTTACTGATGTTCTATGCGTAGACATGGAGAAGTGGATTTCGGCCTACGGGCGTCACGAAGATGGTCAAGATTCAACTTATAATTGAATACCGTTATTCCCAAGTCTTTCAGGCTAGTCGCCAATGTGGCACTCTGTTTCCTACTTGCGCTGAAGTCACGAGCTCGCTGCCATGGCTTCTGATCCTTTGCCATGAGCCATTTAATCGTTCATGCATTTATCCTGTCGCATTTTGAAGACGGGCTTACAGTGAAGTACGATCTACGGCTACGCTCGTACCCATAGGAAGCTTGTAAGCTGGAACTTATACAAGTGGATGTCGGCCTACGGGCGTCACGAATATGGTCAAGATTCAACTTATAATTGAGTACGGTTATTCCCAATTCGGTCAGGCTAGTTGCAGATGTGGCACTCTGTTTCCTACTTGCACTGAAGTCACGAGCTCGCTGCCATGGCTTCTGATCCTTTGCCATGAGCCATTTAATCGTTTATGCATTTATCTTGTCTCATTTTGAAGACGGGTTTACAGTGAAGTACGATCCACGGCTACGCTCGTACCCATAGGAAGCTTGTAAGCTGGAACTTATACAAGAGACTGGTATTTGCAATGTCTTCACATGAAGTCTGAAGATATCATCATTCTCGATCAAATAATAAATATTAATGATCAAAATTATACGATGCAGTGATCGTACATGGTATAAAACTTAATCAATATTCAGGAATTAATCTTTCTAAATATGTGGTGTGCCACCATGGTGCAAACGTTGCCATCGATGCATCAAAGATTTAGCTCACCTGTTCTTCGATTGCCCCAAGTCCCATATTATCTGGCTTCACGTGACTCAGGTTTGGAGACTCACACACCAAATCAATTGGCAACAACTGCTGTTGGGTGAGGCGGTCGGTTGTTCTTTGAGGCTGTGGAATGCCATCAGGGGTGGTGAGACTCTTTGGAAGATTTGGAGGGAGCGATGTGCTATCAATTTTGGACCAACTCCTAAGGAATGGTCGATCGAGAAATCATTTTTTCTTCTAGGTAAAAGAATCTCCCGAGATAAGAGATCTCCACCGTTTAGACATCACTGTATTTATCTCCTCGAAAACAACAAGTTGAAACCCAAATGGGTCCCACATGAGGGTGATGATAGATTTATCCACCTCATTTGTAATGCCCTCTAGATTGCCACACTCGTTCCTTGCATTGTGGGATTTGGGGGGTCCCATGGGCACTAGTCCCACTCAATTGTAACTTTTCTTCTTTACTTTAATTAAAGTCCGGGAGAGTAGACTAAGGTCGAACTTCCTTTTATTAAAAAAAAAACTAGAAAGATCTATAAAAATAGCATGCATGTGGAAAGTACGCAAAATTCTAAAAAAGCAAAAGGATTAATGTCAAAGAAAGTATACAATCAACCATGCACGAAAGCTTTTGTTATACTTTACGAAATAATGGAATGTAAAACAATGCAAGAAAGTATACACTCAACCATGCACGAACGCTTTTGTTATACTTTTTGAAATAATGGAATGTAAAATGAACTTTAATGTCTTGAGGTTTTTAGTGTGATTGTGTTTTGATTTGGCAAGCAAACAATCATGAGGATGTGAATATGTACGGATTTACTCATATATTTTAATGCGGCATATCACTTGCTGGTATTGTGATAAGTTTGGTCATACTAAAGCTAAATGTAGGATACTACCTAAACAATATGAAACTTGTCAGAGTTCATAAAGACACTCAACCTCATTGAACCAAAGAAGCATTGGAAAAAGATTTAAGTACCTTGGTAATGAAATTTCTATCCACTCTTTACTTTGCATATAAGGTATTATTAATAGTGAAATTTTTAATATTTTATAAGATGATGATAGTTCCCATGATTTTATTTCTTATATGCTAGAACAAGATCACTAAGTAAGCCCACTTCCTTCTATGTCTAAAGTCGAGGTTACATTTCAAGGAAATAGATATAATTTTACAAGTAAAGTGCATAATGTTCACATTTGTATAGGTTCATACGAAGATGTATGTACATTCTTGATTGCTCCTCTGCAGTCCTATGCTGTAATATTTGACATGTCTTTTCATCATCATTATAATCCATGGATTGATTATCATACACATACAATTAGTTTTAAGTTTAACAAACAAGATATTTCTTTGTCTGCAATGCATGGCTTCTAACCATTTCCATTAATTAGTCATACTCACACATGCATTTAGAAAATTCTATAATTTATATATTATTTTTGTCAATAACATAGTTGATTATACACATACACTTCCTAATGCACATAAATCATTTATGGCTTCCTATAAGAATTGCTTTATGGATGAGTTTCCTTCTAAGCCACCACCTTCTAAGGGATCTCTTGATCATAGTACAAAATTAATTATTGGTAGTTCTCCTCCCCATAAAGCACAATATAGGCATGGAGATTTACATAAAAAATAAGTTGCTAATCAAGTTAAGGATGTGCTCCACAAAGGACTTATAAGGCCTAGTTCTTCTCCCTTTGGAGCACCTACTCTTTATTGAGAAGAAAAAAAAAGACTTATAGGATGTGAGTTGACAATAGAGCAATCAATAAGATCACAATTAAAGATAGATATCCTATTGCTAGGATAGATTATTTACTAGATAGACTTCACGGAGCACGTATCATTAGCAAAATTGATCTTAAATCTAGGTATTATCAAATATGAATGATAGAAAACGACATTTATAAGACTACCTTTAGAGCTCAAAGTGGTCACTTTGAGTTCTTGATAATGCCTTTAGGTATTTGTGTGTAGGATGAATAACATTTTCTTTGATTACCAAGCTTTTGTTCTTGTTTTCTTTGATAATATGCATTTCTATAGTGAGAATGAAAATGACCATGAAAATCATTTAGCAAGAGTTTTAAATTTGTTATAGAGAAACAAACTTTATGTCAATCTTGAACAGAGTTTTTTTTCCAAAAGAAATTATAGTATTTAGGACATATTTTTTCTACTCAAGACATTTATGAAGATCCAAAGAAAACTAAAGTAATTGAAGAATGGTCTATACCTCAATATGTGAATGATGTATGATCTTTTCTAGGGTTAGCTATTTTTTATAGAAAGTTTGTAAAAGTTTTTTCTTCTTATTTAGCACTTCCACAAATATTATTAGTGAAGAAAAGGTTAAAATTTGCAAGGGTATTAGCACAGCAACAATCTTTTGAAAAACGCAAACATGTACTTTCTCATGCACCTTTTTGCAGTTAGCAAACTTTGCACAATTATTCCACGTAGTTAGAGATGCTAGTGGTTTAGGTATAAGTGATGTATTGATGCAAAATTATTATCCCATTACATTTGAAAGTAGGAAAATTAAACCTTCTAGAAAGAGTTATAGTACATATGACAAGGAACTCTTAGCTATTGTGCACGCTTTAAACTTTGGAAACATTACCTTATGGGTTCTGATGTTCTAATCAAAATAGACTAAAAAGCTCTTAAACATTTATAGATCAACCACTGATTTCTACATTAAATAGGCTCCATTCATACAAATGTTTCAACCTATAATTCAATATCAACTTTGCAAAGCTAATGTTGTAGTTGATGCCCTTAGTTGCTTCCCATCCCCACAAACAAATATTGTTTCAATCAATAATATTTTTGCTATTCATATTCATTCATTTCATGACATGACTCCTACTTACGCATGTGATTCGTATTTTTCACAACCATAGACTGCTTTCAATAATTCTTAACAATTTAATGAGAATCACTATAATTTTTGTAATGGATTCTTGTATTTCCAACAGAAGTTATGCATCACACAAGTTTTTAGAGAGTTTGTCATGAAAGAGATGCATGAATCACCATATATGGGTCATAGGAGCATACAAAGTATTGTTTCTACATGTAAAGAATTCTTCTTTTGGCCAAATCTTGAAAATGATATTGCACACTATGTTTCACATTGCATTGTGTGTCAATGTGTGAAGTGGCATCATGATAAAGCATTTGGATTATTAATACCACTTCCCATACCTAATGGACCATCGGAACAAATTACTATGCATTTTCTTACAGTTCTTCCTACAACTTCATCTCATAATTATGGAATTTGGACACTCATTGATAGGTTTACTAAATAGGAATATGTCATTCTTTATAAAAAGACTCTCTCTACACCTCAAGATGCTAAGTTATTTATTAAATGTATTTTTTTGCATCATGGTTTTCCAAAAGTTACTCTATCAAATTGAGATGTTCCTTTTTGTAATCACTTTAAGGTTGCATTATTTAAAAATTTAGGTTCCAAAATAGACTTCTGCTCTGCATTTCATCCTAAAAGTAATAGTCAAAGAGAACCTATGAATAGTAATCTTTTAGATTTATTATGTTGTTATTCTTTAGATAATACAAGTTATAGGAATGAGAAAGTTCCTTTACTACAATTTGCATATAATAACACAACACATACCACTGAACCCTCAAGAGCAGCCATGATTGGCAAGTGGCTTCGGGGTAATAGCCTAAACCCGGACTTCATATGTATGCAAAAAATTAAAATGGATGGAGAGGACCTTCAGAGTTTACTCAAATGTATATCTTCGACCCATGTGTGGACCACCACTTCACACCCGAGGGGGGCAAGTGACACAGCTATTAAAATAAATAAAATTTGGTTTGGTAGACTTGTTGTGGGAAAGATTTCCATCTTCAAATTGTCGTTCAAAAAAATTAAAACATTTTGATGGGTTATCTTTGAACCCTCTATAATATTATTGATCAGTTCATTTATTTGATTAATCTCTCTGATACCTGCAGGTAGCACATTATGGAAAAGAGAAGTGCACTAAACATGACCATTGATTTATCATGTGTCCATATTAGGGTTACCCTAATTGTCAGTTAAAGTTCTGATTAAACCCAATTGTATGGGGGTATGGGTAGAAACTTATAAGTTTAATTACTCATAAGGATATCTATGTAACTCTGTGAGTATGTATGCGGGTTACAAAGGGTATGTATATGTAGGTGTGTGTGTGTGTGTGTGATTAGTAACATTATAATGATGTGTAAAAACATTTGAATTAATATACATATGTTTATAGTTAATTAAAATATTTTATATTTTATCCATTTAATGAATATAAATTAAAATATGCTTAAATCAACTATCTTAATAGTGTGTGTATATGTGAACGTTAAGGTATGTAATTCTATTAAACCCTTAGGGTAACTTGACTTAAAATTATTAATAAATTATTAAAATTAAAAACTAATTAAAGTAAAATGAAAATAAATGGATAAATAATATATGGTGTGTGTGGGTAAGTGTTTAAAGGATGGTGTGTATAAAATGTGCAATTAAAGTGTGATAAAGGGTGTGTTTAAATTGAGGTGAGAGAGTGTGTCTATTAACGAGTGGAGAGAATGATATGTGCACTTAAAGTGAAATAAAGTGAAATTTAAATGTAAGGTTGTGTGAGAAAAGTGAATTAAAAGAGTGGTATATGTGTATGTGTTAAAGTGTGGTATGGAATTTCCTTCGATTTCTCAACACATGGACCTCACTATCTCAGACCACTATCCAATTACTCTGTCCTTCAAACCGATTCCCATGCTCCAGAAAGCTCCTTGGTTTCACGCTTGTCAGACATCTTTTTCCCTCCCCTCTGTCCACCAGGAAATTTCTGAGGTGTGGAAGGAAGCCTTTGCTTACTGTAATGAACCGGCTAAGTGTTGGAGAAATGCGGTAGAAAGGACTCGTACAATTCTAATAAGGACTCAAAAGGCTATAAGAGGAATTCGAAAAAAAAGAAGAGAAACGGTGTACCGGAGGCTCTCACGGCTTGAAGAAGAGGTGAACAAAGGTAAGCTACATTGCCAACAGGGTCTTTTGAAAATCAGGGGTAGGCTAAGATTAGAGGAGGAGGTCCAAAGGAAAAATCTCCAAATTTTCTTCAAAGATTGGTGGGCAGGGAAGGCAGACAAACCAACGAAAGAGATGTGTAACATCCTCAAAAGGAAACAAGCTAGGGAATCCATCCCCCTAATGGTCGATAACAATGGAACTGAATGTTGCACGGAAGTGGAGAATAGAACTATCATCGTCGAACATTTTACCAATCTTCTCGGGGTCTCGACTCCTCTTTCCCCCCACAGGCGCGACTCCATGGCAACCATCTCAAGGGTTGCTCAAACCAGAATCCCACAGAACTTGATTGCTCTTTTGGATGCTAACATCTCCGAGAATAAAATTATCGAGGTTATTGATGCCCTTCCCAATGGGAAAAGTCCGGGTCCAGATGGCCTTACCAATGAGTTTTTTAAGTCCTTCAAACTTCAGGTGGCCACCCCCCTGCGCCTCGTGTGGCAAGAGGCTCTCTCCTTCAGTGCCCTCCTTGAGTGCCTGAATAATGGCGTCATCAAGTTAATCCACAAACGGGGAGATAAGAACAAAATTGAAAACTGGCGTCCGATTACCATGCTCCAAATTGGATATAAGATAATTGCAAAAGTTATCGCCAACAGAATCGCCTGTCATTTAAAGTCATGGCTGTGCGAGGACCAGAAAGGTTTTATCAAAGGTAGATCTATACTTGAAGCAATTATTGATATTTGGGAAGGCCTTGCTTTTGCTGAGGAGTTTGCTCAAGATCTAGTTTTCATTAAGATCGACTTCAACAAAGCATATGACAGATTGGAATGGGACTTTATTCTTCAATCATTGAAAGACCTTGGATGCAGCCAAAAGTTCACGAAGATGGTTTCCACGCTTCTTGGAAATGCTTCAACTAGAATAAACATCAACGGTAAGCTCTCTGAGCCCATTCGTTTAAAAAGATCAATTAGGCAAGGCTGCCCTCTGGCTCCTTTACTATTCGCTATCGCCTCGAATGGACTCAGCTGCCTATTAAAGCATCACATGGACGCCGGCAATCTCAAGGGTCTCTCCTTACCTCTAAATCACGGCCAAATGGTTGTGAGACTTTTTGCTGATGACATGAATGCCTTTGTGCATAACGATATAAACAGCATTGAGGTGTTTTGGTGGTGCCTCCACACCTTTTGTATGGCATCAGGCTCAAAAATCAACCATGCTAAAACTGCTTTTAGAGCGACCAGCAGGCCTACTCCCCAATTGTTGGTGGATCGGGGGTGTCAAGTTATCCCTAGCGGTCAAGTCTTCCGTCTCCTCGGCATTCCGATGGGTTTCGACATCTCAATGGACCAACGATGGAACTGGGTGCTATCCAAGTTGGATAGCAAGCTGAATCAATGGAAAGGTATGCAAGTCAACCTGGCAGGACGTGCCATGGTTATTAACACTTTTATGTTGTCTACAATTATTTACTTTATCTCGTGTTGGAGACCTAAGGAGAAAGACTTGGCCAAAGTAGAAAGAATCTGCAGGAACTACCTTTGGACTGGGGACCCCAACAGAAGGGGGATTCCCAAAATCAAATGGGAAACTTGCATTAGCCCTAAAGACTCAGGGGGCTTGGGTATTTTGGATATTGCTGGATTAGCTGACAAGCTGGCGGCTAAATGGCTTATCAAGGCCTGGAGCAATAGGGAGTCCTCTTGGGCTAAATTGATCTTCAGAAACACGGAAGACTTTACCTTTGTCGGCCTCCCTGGTTGGAAGGACATAGGGATTCTCACGCTTTTGTTCTCCCCCCACCCGGTCTGCCCTAAAGGCTCTAGCCTCGTGTGTTCCTTATGGAAGAATTGGAACAAGGCCAAACAGTTCATCAGAATCAGCGATGATTGGAAGTGGGCAGCTGGCATAAGACAAAATGACTCTATTTGGTTCCCGATCAGTGGCATTCGGGGAGTGGAATCTTGGAACCTCCAAACTGCAAGGCGGTTATGGAACAAGGGGTTCAAATAGTGGAAACAGCTGTGGAAACAAGAGACCTGCCAGTGGATTAGGTTCGAAGATTTGGATCCGAGACTTAGCGTTACCTTTGAGGAATGGACTCTTCTTCAAAGCAGGTGTTTAGCCTGGGACCGCTCAACTACCCGCCTTCTCTGCGGTCAGGATCTTCCTTGCTCGGAGGGCCTCAAATGGAGCAACGGTAAGAAGCTTTCCAGAATCCCAAACTTCAAAGGGGATTTGGATGTTCACCACACCCTTAACAAGAGATGGTGCCTTGCTTGGACCAAACTTCGGTGGGAGCTAAAATTCATGTCTCTGTGGCACCCCCTAATTGAGGTCAAAAAGTCCGTTCTCATGTGGCAGGTCTTGCATAAGGGAATTTGGACCAATGCAAGGGCAAACAAAATCTGTGGTGTGCCGCCATGGTGCAAGCGTTGTCATCGGTGCATCAAAGATTTAGCCCACCTGTTCTTTGACTGCCCCAAGTCCCGTGTTATCTGGCATCACGTGTCCCGGGTTTTGAGACTAACGAGTCAAATCAACTGGCAACAAGTGATGTTGGGTGAGGCGATCGGATGCTCATCGAGGCTATGGAATGCCATCAGAGGTGAGGCTCTCTGGAAGATTTGGAGAGAGCGTTGTACCGTCAATTTCGGCCAAACTCCTAAGGAATGGTCGATCGAGAAATCCTTGTTTCTCCTTGGTAAAAGAATCTCCCGAGTCAAGAGATCACCACCGTTTAGACATCACTGTATTTATCTCCTCGAAAACAACAAGTTGAAACCCAAATGGGTCCCACATGAGGGTGATGGTAATGTTATCCGCCTCATTTGTAATGCCCTGTAGCTTGCCATACTCCTCCCCTGCGTTGTGGGATTTGGAGGGTCCCATGGGCACTAGTCCCATTCACTTGTAACTTTTTCTCTTTAATATAATTAAAGTCTGGGAGATTAGGCTAAGGCCGAACTTCCTTTATTTAAAAAAAGTGAGTACACTTAGCATATATATCTGTGTTGAGCTCTAGTTTCCCTAATGTTTTCTTGCAGGTATTATTATTATTTTCCCTTCTATAGTAGCTTTTTCTTCTGCCTGCTTCCATTGCATCACACTCAGAGAGAGAAAATTTAACCCCTCTTCTTTCCACTCGATTGTTGAGCACACATATAGTAAGTGATACCGACGGTGCTATCTCCAAAGAGATAGATGAGTGAGAGAGTCGTTCCTGGCTAGTGTGTTGTCCTACAGAGAGAGCTCCTCTCGATGGCTTCCTCCCAGTGGCTCTGCGCAGGCAAAGAGAGCATTAACTCCCCTCTTCTTGGTAGTTCTGAAGATGACGCGCACGGATCAGTGCATTAGATAGAGAAAATTGAGCAATCAATTGAAGAACATCTTTTAGTGGCTGCTTGCACACGTTTTAAGATAGGGAGAGAGCTTGGATAGTGAGAGATGCCTTCTGCTGACAATTCCTAGCAGAGCACTAATGGACGCGAAGAGAGAGGATTAAAATGTCTCCGTGCTGATAGCTCAAGCTCCCAGCCGCCATTTAATAGAAGTGCAGCGTGCGGACTCCAGAGAGAGAGAGAGAGAGAGAGAGAGAGAGAGAGAGCCTTACGGCTATAGGCATTGACGCATGCAATCGGAAAAGAGAGAGAGAGAGAGAAAGCAAAAGAGAGAATTAATGATTTGTTTTTAGTTAATTAATTTATTTTTTTAGTTACTTTATTTAATTGTTAATTTATTTTATAATGCATGTGCATAGATGTATGTATACATAGGTGCACGTTTGTATGTGTACATAATGAAACACATGAGCTTAGGTGCATGTATACATGTATGTAAGACTGCAGGAGACAGTCTATAAATGTGTTAGCACAAAAATTAATTTATGAGAAGTATGATGTATATATTTACACGAGATGTTTATTAGCATGTTTGAGCACACATTAGATGTGTGAATACATAATATGTGTGCATGCATATCATGATATTAATTGCATGTGATGGTGTATGTATATGCATATGGGAAGCTATGAGTATGTGCATGTGAAATGCATGAATGCATGTGCATGAGTGCATCTAAGTGTTAATGCATGTGAATATGAATGTGATAAAAGAATGCATGTATGCATGTGTGTGCATAACAATGAGATGCATTTATGAATGTGGATATGCATGTGAGCATGATATATGCCTAATCATGTTAATAGGTATTCATATATAAAGTGTATTAGCATATTTGAGCATGCATTAGATGTTTAAATGCACACTATGACTGCATGAATATGAGGATAGTATGCAATTATAAGTGTATGTGTATATGTGCGAAATGCATGTTTGTATGCATGAAGCTAATGTTACCATGTGCATATGAAAGTGTGTGTGTTAGCATATTTGCATGTACATGAGAGAGTAAACGTGTGTATTAACGTGCATTAGAGTGTGTGTTAGTATCCAAGTAAGTGTATGATAACATGAACATATAGGCATGTGTAACATATGTATAAATATATTTTAGCATGCATATTTGAATGTAAATGATTTGTTGAGGTATGCTTATGTTTCCAATGTTTTCTTCCAGACATTGAAAAAAAGAGTATCAAAAGAGCATTGCCAAAGAGTGAAGATTTTTTACAGCTATAGGCTCAAAGATTGAGCTGCTTATGCACTATTCCATCTATCTTATCAAAACCAATTGAAGCTTACTTCTGATCTAGCTATTTTCAACATTATCTTTCTATAGGTTTCATTGGAATTCCACATCATTTTTAGCAAAATTTAACACTTAGAAAGGTTTAGCATTATCAGTACTATAGTGTGGAGAACGATGATCTTCATTATCACCCTCCACCCCGTCCACCATTACACTCCAACCCCCTCCACCCTCCTCCACCCTCCATTCCCCTCCACCTCCCCACGGTCACCCTCCAACCCCCTCCACACTCCTCCACCGTCCATCCCCCTCCACCGTCCATCCCCCTCCACCCTCCTCCACCCTCCATCTCCGTCCACATCCCACCATTACCATCCGACCCCCTCTATCCTCCTCCACCCTATCTCCCTCCATGTTCCTCCACTGTGCATTTTCTCCCTCTCTCTCTTTCTCTCTCTCTCTCTCTCTCTCTCTCTCTCTCTCTCTCTCTCTCTCTCTCTCTCTCTCTCTCTCTCTCTCTCTCTCTCTCTCTCTCTCTCTCTCTCTTTCTCTCTCTCTCTCTCTCTCCCCATGTAGATATTTGTCTGCAGCCATAGCGCACAAGCTCCCTAACTCTCTCTCTCTCTCTCTCACTCTCTCTCTCTCTCTCTCTCTCTCTCTCTCTCTCTCTCTCTCTCTCTCTCTCTCTCTCTCTCTCTCTCTCTTTGTAGATCTCTGTCTACAGCTGGAGCGTGCAAGCTCCCTATCTCTTTCTCTATCTCTCTCTCTCTCTCTTTCTCTCTCTCTCTCTCTCTCTCTCTCTCTCTCTCTCTCTCTCTCTCTCTCTCTCTCTCTCTCTCTCTCTCTCTCTCTCTCTCTCTCTCTCTCCCTCCCTCGCCCGGTAGTCCCCTGTAACCCCTACCCATGCCACTCCCTCTCTTCCCCACCTGGAACCCCTGTAGCCAACCCCCATGCGCTTCCTCTCTCTCTCTCTCTTTCTCTCTCTCTCTCTCTCTCTCTCTCTCTCTCTCTCTCTCTCTCTCTCTCTCTCTCTCTCTCTCTCTCTCTCTCTCTCTCTCTCTCTCTCTCTCTCTCTCTCTCTCTCTCTCTCTCTCTTTCTCCCCCTCTTCAGTCCCCCATAGCCCCCCGCCCTCGCCACTCCCTCATTTCCCCACCTGTAGCCCCCCACCACTCCCTCTCTTCCCTACCCCCATGCCCTCCCACCGCCCCCACGCCCACTGCTTCCCACCACCCCCCATGCCCTCCCACCGCCCCCCCACATCCTAATCTTCCCACCAACCCCCATGCCCTCTCACCACCCTGTTAAGGGCACATTTTCATTTATTAACTAAGGTTCATTTGAAGGGTTGGGAGAAGGCTGAGTGAGAAGAGCCTTTAAGGCCACACCATTTGTATAAATAGGGCATGTGTGTAATGAAAAGAGGGGGGATCTCTCTATCTGATTTTCGTCGCCACTCATGGCTTTGGACGTCTTTCTTTTGAGTAGTTCTTGTCTTTCTGCTTGGTTAGTTTTATGCTTCTTAGGGTTTCTTTTCAGTTTTTGACGTTTCTTGTTCTTGAAGTTAGTGCACTTAGGAATAAGTGCGTGCTGTTGTCTTCTTCTGTGTTCTAAACATAGCTATGGCATCGGTTACGTGAGCTGCGTGCAGCTTTATTTTTCTTCTGTTCGGGTGTTACAAGTTAGCTATGGTGACGTGATGTTCTCTCTCCCACTCTCTCTCTTCTCTGTGCATGGAGGCGCCAACCTTCTATTGAAGATATGGCGATATGTGTGCTCGTCTCTTCCTCACCTTGTTGCAGGGAGGCGGCAGCAAAGATCTCTCTTATAGTAGGTATTTTGATAAAGCTATGGCGACGACTCTGCACCTCTCTTTCTTCCTCCCTCTGTGCATGGTAGCCCAGGCTACTGTGTAACACTGGCGACCACGCGTGGCCGTACCCCCTTTGGTGACGACGTCTACGCACCTTCATCTCTCCTACCATACTCGATTTCACGGCTGTGATGTGTGTGACGACGGCGACGTTTTTCTTCCTTTTGATGTTCACTCGTATACCTATCTGTTTCAGAAGATAAGGATTCTAAGGTGGAATGATGACGACGCTTATGACGGCGGAGCTTGCTCTCTTTCTGGCGGGAATCCTCACTCACAGAAGGTTCCGAACCGGAATCCGTGAGAGTTTCACTGTTTCTATCACCTTTATCACTGTCAATGCTACTGTCGCTTGATGCGGAATCCTCGTCATCGCTCTGCACAGACGATTTTTCGATGGCGCTTACGTCGTGAAGATGAATAACTTTTTTTTGCTATTGCGCTTCTTCTTTGAACTTCGCTTGATGGAGCCAATTACTTCCGACCCTTCCAGCATATCCTGATTTCCACCCCGCAGCCTTGTCGTCCGATTATCTAGAATCCTGTGGCGTGAACAGTCGAAGGCACAAACAAATTCAGAGCAAAATCCATTGCCAATTCGGCCCATTTCGGTCCCATTTCGGTATTTTTCTCGAATGTGGTGATAAATTCGATGATGCTCGGTCTGATGATCTTTGGCATTTTCGGTGATTTCTGTCGACATTACGAGTGCTGTCAGCCCTGGTCTGGTCCTCTAGTCCGGCCGTGTGCGGTGCGCTCTGATGAGCTGTCCTTGTTCTTCGGTGGTGACCCTCTGTGCTGGTTGACTCCGCCCTATTTGGGGCACTTTTCTCGGGAGGATTGGGGACCGGCGCTAATCATCAACCTCTTCCCCTCATAACGTTGAGCCTAGGGCGTCCCAATCCTGCACTATTCCGGTGCCTTCTGAATCATTCGGGTGTACTTTCGATTCTGCTACCTGCTTGTTGCACTCAGTTGTGCGCGCGTCCCACTGATGCTATCGAGGGTTACAATTTCGGTGCTTCCTCCTCACTCCGGTGGTTGTGATTCCGTACTTGGTGAGTCCGGTGGTGACCCGATAATTTCGGTGTCATAGAATTACCCTTTCCGGTGTTAATTATGGTTACTTTGCTGCACCTCCGGTGAATGCTGCTATCAGGACAACAAATGGTTATATGCTTTATTCATACAATAAACTCGGGGTATCAGTAGAATCACAATATTTATAGTGCGGTTTCCATGATCTTCTGTACGCTTTTTGTTTTAGTATACAATATTCTCAAGCTCTACGACGTCCCTCGTTTGGCTTGCAAGACAGATGCCCTAGGTAATTCCGCAGCGCCCTCTAAATATCTACCTTATTCCCTGAGGTATTGCAGTCGAAGGAGACGGACCATTTCGAGAGTGGGTAATTTGTTGTTCTTTGAGGCCTCGCACTTGGAGCAGTATCGTTTCTTGAGTTGGAGTATCTGAAGGTTGTTTCGTATCAAATGGCGCTTCGGGCCACTCTCTCTGCCTCAAGGATTGTTTTACTCATTGGTGCAAGTGTAGTAAAGGCTACGTTGGTTAATAATGGCAACTTTTCGGATTGTGTAAATGATACTTTGAAGGTTCTTATGAAACACTCGAAGAATGATCATGAACGTGTTGGTCAAGGTTCAGTGGATCCCAATCTCCTTGAACAGCTTAATCTTTTACGACAAAACCCGAACAGTTTAGCTTCTATAAGATCTCCATCAGTCACAATAATCTCTAAAGGATCGAGGTCCAATGGCTCAGTCTTCTTCTTGAAGTTTCCAGCGTTATTGTTGATTGGGGGGGACAGGCTACGCCTACATGCGCTGGAAAGATTGTCTCTTTCAAACTTTATGTTTGTTACAAAGCAAAGCATGTCAAATGCAGTTTCAACTGTTTCGAGCAATTATCAGCAGTATTGCAGGCATCAAAACGGCATCTAACATCAAGGCTTGAACGACTTTCTAGTACCATGGATCAGAACATGAAACTTCAAGTAGAGTTGAAGAATGAGGTTTCTGAAGTTCATATTGAAGTGAAATAGTATAAGCTTTGAGAAATGTTTTTTACATATCATTGGGGTTGGTTGTTCTGTTTGAGTTATGGAAACCTGATCACATGAAGGTTTGTATCCTATGAGAACCATGATGGATGGTGCTGTAAGTATACTTGAGATGGTATGGTTTGAGTGCGAGGTAGCGTTAGCTCGGTAGAAGCACTCATTTGTTTTGTTTTCGGTAATGAGAGAGTGTGAGGTAGCGTTAAGTCTGCAGAAACACTCTATGTGGATTGTGAATGTGAGATAGTGTTAATTCGGCAGAAGCATTCACTGATTTTTTTTTTTTTTCCCATTTGTGGGTAGGTGGAATATGGGATACATACCTTCATGTTGATTTGAGTCTTCATATATGGATATTTGATGTTGTATTTGTTGATTTATGTTGAAGTACTTATGGATAGCGGAATATGCCGAACTGAAGTAAAGCTTGCTGATAATGTGTTGATTGACTGATTCATCCCTCTTGCAAATTTACACAGATTGTCCATGATAATGATGTAATGTAAGAACATATGAAAAAATTATGTAATCGCTGAGCTATGTAATTATGCCATTTTTCGTACTTCATGCCAAAGCATATAGAAGGGCAGACTATCGGTTGTGTGTAATGTACTTGCATATCTTGGATTCAGTTCCAGGCACTTTGCTTTGCATTACACATTTTTCATAGTTCTGGACTGTTATGGGCATTATCTTACCTTCCATACCATGGATTTGCGCCATGCACTTTGGTTGGTGGATAATGTTTCATAGGGTAGTCGCACTTAGAGAACCTCGGACATTGGTAATTACGGTGCGGGTTCAAGTCCACCGTGCGTGCCAGTGTTAAGGGCACATTTTCATTTATTAACTAAGGTTCATTTGAACGGTTGGGAGAAGGCTGAGTGAGAAGAGCCTTTAAGGCCACACCATTTGTATAAATAGGGCATGTGTGTAATGAAAAGAGGGGGGATCTCTCTATCTGATTTTCGTCGCCACTCATGGCTTCGGACGTCTTTCTTTTGAGTAGTTCTTGTCTTTCTGCTTGGTTAGTTTTATGATTCTTAGGGTTTCTTTTCAGTTTTTGACGTTTCTTGTTCTTGAAGTTAGTGCACTTAGGAATAAGTGCGTGCTGTTGTCTTCTTCTGTGTTCTAAACATAGCTATGGCGTCGGTTACGTGAGCTGCGTGCAGCTTTATTTTTCTTCTGTTCGGGTGTTACAAGTTAGCTATGGTGACGTGATGTTCTCTCTCCCACTCTCTCTCTTCTCTGTGCATGGAGGCGCCAACCTTCTGTTGAAGATATGGCGATATGTGTGCTCGTCTCTTCCTCACCTTGTTGCAGGGAGGCGGCAGCAAAGATCTCTCTTATAGTAGGTATTTTGATAAAGCTATGGCGACGACTCTGCACCTCTCTTTCTTCCTCCCTCTGTGCATGGTAGCCAAGGCTACTGTGTAACAACCCCCTCACCCTCCCACCATACCCCTACACCCACGCCTCCCACCACCCCCCACGCCCTCCCACTACCCCCCTACATCCACCACCTCCCAGCACCCCCATGCCCTCCCACCACCCCACTACACCCACGGCCTCCCACCACCCACCACATCTTCTCACCACCCCCCCACACCCACCACCCTCCCACCGCCCCCCACACCCACCTCTTCCTACCACCCCCCACACCCTCCCACCACCCTCATGCCGTCCCACCAACCCCCTACACCCATCACCTCCCACCACCCCTGACATCCTCCCACCACCGCCCCACACCCACCTCTTCCCATCACCCCACATGCCCTCCCAACGCCCCCCCACAGCCTCCTATTCCCACCACCCCCGTGCCCTCCCACCATCCCCCTACACCCACCGCCTCCCACCACCCTCTGCGTTCTCCCATCGCCCCCCCTCCCCACACCCACCTCTTCCCACCCACCTCCATGCCCTCCCACCACCCCCCACGCCCTCCCACCACCCCCCTACACCCACTGCCTCCCACCACCCCTCACCTCCTCCCACCCATCCCCCACACCCACCTTTTCCCACCACCCCCCCCCCCCCCCGCAACCACCTCTTCCCACCACCCCCGACGTCCTCCCACCCCCCCCCACACCTACCTCTTCCCACCACCCTCTATTGCCCTCCCACTGCCCCCCCCCCCCCCCCCCACACCCACCTCTTCCCACCATCCCCGATGCCCTCCCACCACCCCCATGACCTCTCACCACCCCCCTACACCCATTGCCTCTCACCACCCTCCACGCCCTCCCACTACCCCTCCCATTTTGGGGCAATTACTCCATGCATATTCAGTGAACGTGGGAAATCGGCAAGGCCCTGGTGACCTATTGAAGCCTATAAAAGCAATGTACTTGCACATATTGGATATATGTATCTTATATCTTGCATCTCTTGTGGTCCTCTATTTGCACTCTATTGCTACAAGCCTACTGTAGGAAGTCACTCTCTAGTGAGGATACAGAGCATGGGCTTCCCAATGGAGGGCTAATAGCACTACATTGTGAGTGAGTGAGTGGCTTGGTTTTGGCACACAGTGTGAGTCAGTGGTATTCCTTTAGAGCAAGTCTTCATATCTTTGTACTGATCACTGCAAGTCTTCATGTAGTTGTGTTCATTGTATTGTATGGAGCTCTTGTATTGATTCAGTTTAGTTCTGGAATGGCATGTTAGCCTACAGCATCAACTTTTGGATCATTTCTTTTGCCTATTGTGTAATCATTTGTCCGAACTAGGGAGTGGTTTCATCCTTTACTATTGTCATTTTTCATTAATCTTCTCTCTGGGTTTCTACAATACCATGTCTCTATTGCGATCGTGCCTGCACACAGGAATGTTAAAGGATATACTTCCGTAAGTAGAACCTCGCTTGATTAGGTCAAGTACTCAAAGTGCATATTGCATGCTCTTGTTGAAAGTGGGTACCCAAGTACCTCCTCCACAGTGGCATGCCTAGTGGGACCCTTCCATTTCTGTGAGAGGCCCTTAGCATAGTAAATAGTTCTTTTTCCATTGTTTTTTGCCATATTGCATCTTGCACGTAGGTACATGACCCATACTCGAGCGGATAAGGAGCCTCTTTTTATATAGAGGAGCCTTAAAAGATCATCTTTACCTTCAAATAGTAAACCTAGATCCCCTCTACCCTCTTTGAATTTATCTATTGATTTGGGTGCGATGCCACTGTCAAAGGAGAAACATAGAAGAACATTAGATTTCTCCTCACATATGTCAGAGGAAACACCAGTGCCAATTGAGGATCTCTCTCGCTTACTCTCTAGATTGAATATCAACTTCCCTACCTTTAAGGGACAAGCTTATGAGGATGTTGATGATCATGTGAGGAGATTCATCTACTTATGCCATGGACGAGGTCTGGAGAATAGAGAGGATGCAATGCTGGTACTCTTCCCATCCACATTGGAAGGCCTTGCTAACAAATGGTACAATGAATATGCAGATCGCCATTTTGCTACATGGAAGGCTCTGAAGACAGCGTTCTCTTATACATTTCGACCAAGTGACTCCTCTGAAAGAGCTGTAGATTAGCTAGAGAACCAAAGGCTAAGATCAGGTGAATCCTTTCACGAAGTTCACACTAGGACAAAAGCACTTGTTGCACATATGCCACATGCTCTAGGTGATTTCCTAGTTAAAAATGGATAGAAAAAGCTTTATCTCAGCGGAGGCTACGTGAGGCTCTTAGGTTAGATGCAACCCTTCATGATTTTGTTGTAGTGGCATCACACATTCAAGAAGCTAGCCAACATTTTGAAGGGGATACACAACCAAATTATGGAGTAGAACTAGAACCTATTGGGAAACTGAGGAAAGAACCGGAGGCATTGAGAATGCAGCAAAATCACCAAGAAGAGAAGATCTTGCCACCACCGTCGCATTGCGTTGATGATGAAGTAGCCCAATTTCTTCATGAGTTAGAAGATTTGTGGACCACTAAGGACATAAGAAGGTAGATTTGTTGTACAATATGTAACAACACTGGACATTCCAATGCTAATTGTTCTAATAGGGTAAGTTGTCAATTTTGTGTAAAGGATGGCCATGAAGCTAAAGACTGTTACTACCTCAAGGGTGCACAACAACGAGGTAGCCCTCAAGCTCTTGATACATATTATGCTAGTACTTGATCGAACATAGCCTAAATATAATATGCCATTGATGTGTTATCATTGTGGTGAGTATGGCCATATGCAAAGTAGGTGTTCCCTTCCAGAAGATGCACCTCCTTGTCAGCATTGTCTCGAGGCTAAGGATCACTATACCAAAGATTGCCCAAGAAGCGGCCCTGCTCCAATTCGCATGATTACTGTCTCCCCACAAGTAGAAGGTATGACCACTCAGTCTTATGCTGTTTCATCTTCTTCAATGCCCATGATGACTAGAGCCAAACAAGCAGCAACAACTTATAGAGAGGAACAACAAGGAATCCAAGATAGAGAGGAGGAAAAGAAGGTTGGGTGCAAGGGCCAAGCAGATATTGAAGGAGCTTATGAAAGGATGGCTACTTCACTAAGGGACCAACCAATAAGTCTGCAAGAAGACACACATGTGGTAAACATTGAGCAGATCTTGAAAGGTATTCATCACATGGTTACTCTGTACAAAATCATAAACATGGATTCAAAAATAAGGAGTGACTTATTAAAGATTATACACTCTGCTCACTTGAGCCAACCACCTAGCATAGATGGTTTCATGGTTGATTTTCCCCCTACACCCTTGGCACACTACCAAAGCTCAAGGTTACATGTTTTTATAAAGGATCAAGCTCTCACAAGTGTGATCATAGATGGAGGCTCTGGCATCAATTTGAGGCCATATTTCACAATGAGGAAATTAAATTTGAACCCCACCAAGATGGCACCATTCCCAATTACACTAGTAGATCAACATCCGAATGGGCCACTTGGCATAATTGAAAAGCTACTGATGATAGTACAGGGTTGTCCCTTTGTTCTTGATTTTGCTGTTATTGCACTTCCATAGGAGACTTCTTACCCTTCGCTTCTGGGAAGGCCTTGGCTAAGGCAAGCAAAAGCTTTGCAAGATTGGGGAAAAAAACAAACTTGGATTTCAACAAATACGAATAGCCAACTGCAGCTACATTTTGGAAGAAGGATTTGACTCAAGAAAAGCTACTGGGTATACTCTGGACACTCAAGTAATGCCCTCTTTACCCCAAGAAGAAGATACATTATTGAATTGGATGATGGAAAGTGTAGAGTGTTGCACGGTGGAAATCAATGAAATAGAAGAAGAAGTTGTAGATGAAGGAGTTGCAGAAAAAGGCCATGAAATTCACAAGGAGTTAGAGAATGAGAGGTTGCACTTGAATACAAACATTGAAAGGGCAACAAATATAGAAGTATCAAGGAAGGCAAGTTATGAGCCTCAATACAGAGAAGACCTTCCCTTTTCGGATATACCTCAAGGATGGACCAGAGAACATGTTGCAGAGTATAAGCTAAATTCCACTCATGCATACAGTGGGGATGATTTCTCAAGTAAGAAGAGTCCTGAAACACTTGTTCAAGAAGTAAATCTAGGAGATGAAGAGAACCCTCAAGTAGTCCACTTGGCCTCTTGGCCATGGACCTCTTTACTACAGAAGGTAACTTCTTTACTTTTTGCTTATGAAACTGTCTTTGCATGGTCCTACAAAGACCTAACAGGGATACCAGAGGAGCTTGGATTACACTGAATACCCTTAGTTGAGGGAGCTGCACCTACAAGAAGTAGGCCGTGTCGACTCAATCCAAAGTATGTAAAGGCGGTAAAGTTGGAAATTATAAAACTACAAGAAGTAGGTATAATTGTTTCGGTAGAACATTCCAGGTGGCTTTCTTCTATGGTTATTGTACCCAAGAAAAATAGTGGAAAAATTAGAGTCTGCATTGATTTTCGTGCCTTCAATAAGGTAACTGTCCAAGATGGATTTCTTGAGCCCTTCACTGAGCAAGTACTTGAGGAAGTAGCCAGATACACTTTCTACAGCTTCCTTGATGGTTTCAATGGATAGAATCACATAGTGATCCATCCTGATGATAGGGACAAAAAAACCTTTGTTACTCCATGGGGCACTTATGTTTATACTCGCATGGCTTTTGGCTAGAAAAATGCACGCACTTCATTTAATAAAACAATGTATCTGATATTGGGCAAGTAGTTACTAAACCTTTTTGGGCATTTTCATGGATGACTTTTGAGTGTTTTCAAGCACAGATAGGAGAATAGCAGTTCAAGATTTCCATGATCATTTGGAAAATCTAAAGGAAATCTTTGAGAAATGTCTCAGAACAGCTTTGAAGTTAAATTCTTCTAAATGTTAGTTTTTGGCCACTAAAGGCACTCTTCTTGGTCACATAATATCTACGGAAGGGATAATGGTTGACCCAACAAAGGTTACTCCTATCCTTTCCATGCCTATTCAACAAACCCCAAAGGAAGTGCAAAGTTTTCTGGGCCATTGGATATCATAGAAGATTAAAGTGTACTCACTTATAAATGGGAATTTATATAGAAATTGGCATCTTGAGAAAGTGTGTTTATCCAGAGGAGGTAAACCTTTTGATTGAGGCAGCACATAGTGAAGGGCATCTAAAGGGGGAGGATTTGGCTCACAGAATCATCCACAAAGGACTATGGTGGCCTCATATCTATTGGGATGCGATCGAGTTTGCTAAAGAATGTGAAATCTGCCAAAGATGTGCTCCTAGGCCAACCAGCTTGAATTTCCAACCGTTAGTCATATCTAGAGGATGGCTCCCATTTGAGCGATGGGGTCTTTATTTCATAGGACCAATTAATCCAACTGGTCAACGTGGGGTAAGAAGTATATTTTAATGGCCACATGTTATGCAACTAAATGGATAGAGGCTAAAGTGTGGACTGCATAGCCCTAAGAGTATCTAAGTTTTTGTATAAACATGTTTTCTTAAGATTTGGTTGCCCACTCGAAATCACTAGTGATAGGGGCAGACATTTTGAAAATCAATTGCTCCAATTTATATTTGATAGGTACAAGGTTTTTCATAAAAAGTATTGTGCCTACTATCCAAGGGCAAATGGCGAAGCAGAAAGCTTCAATAAGATATTGATTGGGTTGCTATGCAAATTACCTTTTGGTCATTAAAGCTTTTAGCCACAAGCATTGATCGGTGCAATTTGGGCTTTCATAACTATAAGAAGGGGAACCACTCGCCAAAGTCCATTTCGTTTAGTATAAGGGAAAGAGGCATTTGCATCATTCGAATTTATTATTAGGAGAGAAATTGGAACCAGAACCATTGGAATTGAACCTCCCATTCGGACACTGGTGGCCTTAGAAGAATACAGAGAAGGAGCTATCCAAAAACTTCAGGTAACACAAGAAGAGTGCAAAAGATTGCATGATAGGTATCTCTCTCTCTCTCTCTCTCTCTGACCCTCTCTCTCTAAATCTCTCTCTCTCTCTCTCTCTCTCTCTCTCTCTCTCTCTCTCTCTCTCTCTCTCTCTCTCTCTCTCCATAATCTATGTCTGCAATCGGAGCGTGGAAGCTCCCTAACTCTCTCTCTCTCTCTCTCTCTCTCTCTCTCTCTCTCTATCTATCTATCTCTGTCTCTCTCTGTCTCTCTCTGTCTCTCTCTCTCTCTCTCTCTCTCTCTCTCTCTTTCTTTCTCTCTCTCTCTCTCTCTCTCTCTCTCTCTCTCTCTCTCTCTCTCACTCTCTCTCTCTCTCTCTCTCTCCCCGCACTCCCTTGTGGCCCCCGTAGCCACCCCCCCCCATGCTACCTCTCTCTCTCTCTCTCTCTCTCTCTCTCTCTCTCTCTCTCTCTCTCTCTCTCTCTCTCTCTTTCTCTCTCTCTCTCTCTCTCTCTCTCTCTCTCTCTCTCTCTCTCTCTCTCTCTCTCTCTCTCTCTCTCTCTCTCTCTCTCTCTCTCCCCCCCCGCACTCCCTTGTGGCCCCCGTAGCCACCCCCCCATGCTACCTCTCTCTCTCTCTCTCTCTCTCTCTCTCTCTCTCTCTCTCTCTCTCTCTCTCTCTCTCTCTCTCTCTCTCTCTCTCTCTCTCTCTCTCTCTCTCTCTCTCTCTCTCTCTCCCCCCCCCCCCCCCCTTGTAGTCCCCCATAGCCCCCTGCCCTTGCCACTCCCTCACTTCCCCACCCGCAGCCCCCACAACACCTCGCCTCACCACTCCCTCTCTTCCCCACCCACAGCCCTGGAGCCACCCCCCACACCCTCCCAACGCCCCCACAACCACCGCCCCCCACGCCCTCCCGTGGCCCTTCATGCCCACTCTTCCCATGCCCTCCTACCACCCACCTACACCCACTGCCTATCACCACCCCCCACGCCGTCCCACAACCCCCTACACCCATTGCCGGAAAGCACCCCCCCCCCCCCCCCCGCCTTCCCACCAGCCCCCTACACCCATCACCTCCGACCACCACCCACGTCCTCCCACCACCCCCTCACACTCACCTCTTCCCACCACCCCCCGCCCCCTCCCACCACCCCCTCCTGCACCCTAGTCTTCCAACCACCCCAAACGCCCTCCCACCACCACCAAGCCCTCCCACCACCTCCCATCAACCCCCATGTCCTCCCACCACCCCCCCACACCCAGCTCTTCTCACCACCCTCCATGCCCTCCCACCACCCCCCACGCCCACCTCTTCCCACCACCCCCACGCCCTCCCAACACCCCCCTACACCCACCACCTCCAACCAACCCCCGCGTCCCCCCCTCCCACATCCACCTCTTCCCACCACCCCCCACGCCCTCCCACCACCCCCCATGCCCTCCCACCAGCCCCCTACACCCACCGCCTCCCACTACCCCTCACGTCCTCCCACCACCACCCCACACCCACCACTTCCCACCATCCCCCACGTCCTCCCACCACCCACCCCACACCCCCCACGCCCTCCCACCACCCCCCCCACACCCACCTCTTCCCACCGCCCCCCACGCCCTCCCACTTCCCCCATGCCCTCCCACCACACCCCTACACCCACTGCCTCCCACCACCCCCCACGCCCTCCCACCACCACCCCCCCCACACCCACCGCCTCCCATCACCCTCCACGCCCTTGAGCCCTCACCCCCGCGGCTCTCGCGATTGTTAGATTGAGAACTCTTGATTCTATGGGTGGTAGTGCATGGCCATTCTTAGTTGGTGGATTGATTTATATGGTTAATTCCGTTAACCACTGGAAGTAATAATCAAAGTCATGCGCTTCAATTTCCACTGAAATAAGTGATCCAAGCAGGACTAGAGAAAGGGGGTTTTAACCTTGGAGGCGGGCAACAATGAGTTTTCAGGAAATGGAAATGTTGATGATCACAAGGGCCGTAAATCACATAGTCTTGAAGTAGTGGAGGCCATAACCATTGGCCTAAAATATGATGATCAAAATGCATGGGACTTATCCATGGCAAAAGGCCTAAGTATGAGAACAAGGAATTGGAATGGATCGCAGAATGCTGATGATCCAGAGGGAATTTTCGTGACTCTATCTCAGAATATGCAAGAAGTTGAAAACAACGGCTTTAACTGCCCAAGACAAAGAGTCAAAAGAACTTGTTGAGCTTGCAAAAACTTGGATCTTGTTACCAATTGGTAGGGAGTGGAGGTGCATTCAAAAGTGTTAGTAAAAGTGTAATAAAGATAAATGAGTGTTGCCACCAAACCTTCTTGATAACAAAGCCATAAGTGCCTATCTTTGAGGATCTAATTAAAGCTGGTGGGTAGAACCATATTTGACCTACCCCTCCCATTTTGGGCAATGAATCGGCGCATACTCAGTGAATGTGGGAAATCAGCAAGGCCCTCTTGGCCTATTGAAGCCTATAAAAGCAATGGACTTGCACATATTGGATATACATATCTTATATCTGGCATCTCTTCTGGTCCTGTCTTTGCACTTTGTTGCTACAAGCCTACTCTAGGAAGTCACTCTATGGTGAGGATACAAAGCGTGGACTTCCCAATGGAGGGGTAATTGCACTACAGTGTGAGTGAGTGGCTTGTTTTTGTCATTTGGTGTGAGTCACTGCTATTCCTTTGGAGCAAGCCTTCTTATCTTTGTACTCATCAATGCAAGTCTTCATCTAGTTGTGTTCATTATATTGGATGGAGCTCTTGTATTGATTCTGTTTAGTTCCGGAATGGCATGTTAGCCCAAAGCATCTACTTTTGGAGCATTTCTTTTGCCTATCTTGTAATCATGTGTCTGAACTAAAGAGTGGTTTCGTCATTTACTATTGTCATTTGTCATTAATCTTCTTTCTCGGTTTCTACAATACCATTGCTCTATTGCGATCGTGTTTGCACACAGGAATGTTAAAGGGTGTACTTCCCTAAGGAGACCTCCCCTGAGTAGGCGCAGTACTGGAAGTGCATATTGCGTGCTCTTGTTGAAAGTGGGTACCCTAGTACCTTCTCTACAAGTACTATTGTTGATACCTATGCTTGTCACATTCATTAATTCATTTAATATTTTCCATTAGTCTATATTTCTGATGTCCACAGAGCCTTTATTTGAATCTGAAAGTATTAAAGCTAGAATTGAGTCTGAAGAAGTACAAGTAGAAGGTCATTAAGGATCAAATTACTAAAGAATCTTTAATTTCAATATCATATGATCATTGTTTAACTAGTGTAGTGCCCCTCCGTTTTTCTCTCTCTCTCTCTATTTCCCTCTCTCTTTCGACCTCTCTCACTCTCTCTCTCTTTTTCTCTCTCTCTCTTCCTCTCTCTCTCTCTCTCTCTCTCTCTCTCTCTCTCTCTCTCTCTCTCTCTCTCTCCCCCCCCCCTCTCACTATCTTTCCCTCTCTCTCTCTTGGTCCCTCACTCTCCCTCTCTCTCTCTCTCTCTCTCTCTCTCTCTCTCTCTCTCTCTCTCTCTCTCTCTCTCTCTCTCTCTCTCTCTCTCTCTCTCTCTCTCTCTCTCTCTCTCTCTCTCTCTCTCTCTCTCTCTCTCTCTCCCCGCTACCCCGCGTGACCCCCCTCTCCCTCTCTCTCTCTCTCTCTCTCTCTCTCTCTCTCTCTCTCTCTCTCTCTCTCTCTCTCTCTCTCTCTCTCTCTCTCTCTCTCTCTCTCTCTCTCTCTCTCTCTCTCTCTCTCTCTCTCTCTCTCTCTCTCTCTCTCTCTCTCTCTCTCTCTCTCCCCGCTACCCCGCGTGACCCCCCTCTCCCCCTCTCTCTCTCTCTCTCTCTCTCTCTCTCTCTCTCTCTCTCTCTCTCTCTCTCTCTCTCTCTCTCTCTCTCTCTCTCTCTCTCTCTCTCTCTCTCTCTCTCTCTCTCTCTCTCTCTCCCCGCTACCCCGCGTGACCCCCCTCTCCCCCTCTCTCTCTCTCTCTATCTCTCTCTCTCTCTCTCTCTCTCTCTCTCTCTCTCTCTCTCTCTCTCTCTCTCTCTCTCTCTCTCTCTCTCTCTCCCTCCCCTCCTTCTCTCTCCTCCCCCGCCACCCCCGCCGATCCCTCCCCGCATCCCCCGCTGCTCCACCTGGCATCCCTCGCTGCCCCACCCCGCCTCCCCGCCTCTCTCCGCCCGCACCCCCGCACCCCCCCCGCTGCTCCACCCCGCATCCCCTGCTGCTCCACCCTGAATCCCCAGCTACCCCACCCTACCTCCGCGCCTCTCTCCGCGCGCAGCCCCGCACCCCCCCGCTGCTCCACCCCGCATCCCGCGCTTCCCCACCCCACCTCCCTGCCTCTCTCCGCCTGCAGCCCCGCACGCCCCTGGTGCTCCACCCCGCATCCCACGCTGCCCCACCCCGCCTCCCCGCCTCTTTCCGCCCGCAGCCCCGCACCCCCCCGCTGCTCCACCCCGCATCCCGCGCTGCTCCACCCCGCATCCCCCACTGCCCCACCCTGCCTCCGGGCCTCTCTCCGCCCGCAGCCCCACACCCCCGCGCTTCTCCACCCCGCTGCCCCACCCCACCTCCCCGCCTCTCTCCACCCGCAGCGCCGCACCCCCCGCTGCTCCACCCCGCATCCCCCGTTGCCCCAGCCCGCCTCCCCGCCTCTACCTGCCCGCACCGGCCACCCCCCGCCCCCTCACCCGCAACCCACCCCTCACACCTCCCCTCACACCTACCCTCACACCCGCACACTCACCCGCAACCCACCCCTCACACCTCCCCTCACACCTCTCCTCACACCCGCACACTCACCCGCAACCCACCCCTCACACCTCCCCTCACACCTCCCCTCACACCCGCACACTCACCCGCAACCCACCCCTCACACCTCCCCTCGCACCTCCCCTCACACCTCCCCGCACACTTACACACACACCTCCCCTCACACACGCACACCCCCACTCACACACACACACACCTGCACATACACACAAACACAAACACATACCTACCCGTACACTCACACACACACATATACAAACACACGCATGCACCCACACATACACACGCACAAAGACATATACACACACACTCACACACACACGCATGCACTCCTTCACATGCACACATGCACATCCTCGCATACACACACACACTCACAACCACACACACATACTCACACACACACCCACACACAGACACACCCACACACATACGGCCCGGTATCACCAAGAAAGAAAGAGAAGAGTGCTTCTGTTCCTCTGTGAATGGACCCAGAATTCTTCAAGTAGGCTATGAAGATGAGGAAGATCATGAGATGATGGAAGCATATGAACGGCTTGGCTCTTTGCTAGTAAATGAAGGCATTGTTCGTGAAAGCCGAAGGCCACACTCGAAAGCTTCATGCAGAGGCTCTTCTTGATCTTCAGAAGGGAGTCTTTATCACACCTAGATATGACCTTCTGTTCACAAATTCAAGGCATGACCTAGATGCTATTCATGGGCCTTTCCATGAGGACAAGCAGTTGGACCAATCGGCTTCAATTGAATTTCTCGGAAAATGAGAATCTCAGATGGCAGGTGAAGAGGTAAAAGTGAATTGTTAAAAGTAAAAGTGGATAAACAAATGTTGCCGCCCACCATTCACGGCGACTACCTATTTTTGTCGATCTAATTCAAATCAAGTGGAATAATTGACCTACCCCCAATTTTGGGTGATTAATTGGCGCGTGATCAATGGACGTGAAGAATCGGCAAGACCCTCTTGGCCTATTGGGGCCTATAGAAACAAGGGATTTGTGCTATTTGGGGGTACACTTTTTGGTACATTTTTTAGTGCAATTTTAGAGATACAGCGGTTCGTACGTACGTGCAGAAGTCCTCTCTTGCACTTTGTGGTTTCAAGCCTATTGTAGGAGCTACTCTGTAGTGTGGATACAGAGGGTAGGCTTCTTTGTGGAGGGCTATGAGCACTATAGTGTAAAAGAGTGGCTTGGATTTTGGTTCTTTTCTGTGAGTCAGTGTGGTTGTTAAGCTCTATTCTCTTGAGAAATTCTTTACCATTTGTATTGTTCTGAGTTAGTCTGCATATAATTGGCCCCTTGAGCTGAGGGGAAGACTCTGTTGCATTGTGGTTATTTACTTTAGAGTGGCATGTTAGCCCTAAGCTTGCACATTTGAGCATCACTCTGCCCAACCTTGTAATCATCTGATTCGAATCAAGAAAAATATGGTCTTCTGTAGTCATTTGTTGATTAATGTTCATAGAGTATGTACAATTCCTCTGTCTGCTCACAGAAATGTTAAAGGGTATACTTCCCTAAAGAGAACCCCCCTTGATTAGGCGACGTACTGGATGTGTTTAATCTTTATTCTCTACTTTTGATAAAAGTGGATACCCCAGTACCTCCTCTATAGATTGGCACGCACGGTGGGACCTTTGCATTTTTGTGAGAGGTATTTTTCCCTATTACATTGGAAAGTAGGTACATGACCCATACACGAGCAGTTAAGGAGTCTGTTCGTGTTCGAAGGAGCTACAACAAGTTAGCAATAACCATAGCTAGTGAGTCTACCTCCCCTCTGCCCTCCCTAAATTTATCTATTGATTTGGGTGCGACACCATTGTCAAGAGAGGGGTATAGAAGAACTCTAGGCTTCTCCTCAGATACGTCGGAAGAAACACCAGTACAAATGGAGGACCTCTCTCATTTGCTCTCCAGATTAAACATCAAATTCCCTACCTTCAAGGGACAAGCTTATGAGGATGCTGATGATCATGTGAGGAGATTCATCTCTTTATGTCGTGGACGAGGTCTGCAGAATAGAGAGGATGCAATGTTGGCGCTCTTTCCATCCACATTGGAGGGTCTTGCAGATAAATGGTATAGTCAATATGCAGATGGCCATTTCACTACATGGGAGGCTCTGAAGGCGGCATTCTCACAGACATTCCGACCAAGTGATTTCTCAGAAAGAGCTCTAGATCAGCTAGAGAATTTGAAGCTAAGACCAGGTGAATCCTTTCATGAACTTCACACTAGAACAAAAGCACTTGTTGCACGTCTGCCACATGCTCCAGGTGACTTTTTGGTTAAAAAGTGGATAGAAAGGCTCTGCCCAGGTCATCTCAGCAGAAGCTTCGTGAATCTCTTAGATTGGATGCGACCCTCAATGATTTTGTTGCGGCGGCATCTCGCATTGAAGAAGAAAGGCAACATTTTGAGGGGGATACACAACAAAAGTATGCTACAGATCTGGATCCTATTGAGCAACTAAGGAGGGAACTGGAAGCATTGAAGATGCAACAAAATCAACAAGAAGAGAAGGTCTTGCCACCACCGCGTCGCACTAATGATGAAGTAGCTCAACTTCGCCGAGAGTTAGAAGATTTGAAGACCACTCAGGAGATAAGGAGACAAATTTGGTGTACAATCTGTAACAACAATGGACATTCCAATGCTAATTGCCCTATTAAGGTAAGCTGTCAATTTTGTGGAAAGGATGGTCATGAAGCAAGGGATTTCTACTACCTCAAGGGTACACAGCAGAGAGGTAACCCTCAAAATTTGGATTCATATTATGCTAGTACTTCAAATACATCAAATAGAGAGGAGAATCGGCCTGCAAAGCCTAGATATAATAGACCTTTGATGTGCTATCGTTGTGGTGAGTACGGCCACATGCAAAATAGGTGCTCTCTTCCAGAAGATGCACCTCCTTGTCAACATTGTCCAGAGGCAAAGGATCATTATACCAAAGATTGCCCAAGAGGTCGTCCTGCTCCAATCCACATGATTGCAGTCTCTCCACATGAAGAAGGGAAAACCACTCAGTCTTATGCTGTTTCATCCTCTGCAATGCCCATGATGACTAGAGCTAGACAAGCAGTAGCAATCCATAAGGAGGAACAAGTATTTCGGGATAAAGAGGAAGAAAAGAAGTCTGGATGGAAGGACCAAGTAGAAATTGAAGGAGCTTATGAAAAGATGGCTACTATTATGAGGGATCAATCAACAAGTTTGAAAGAAGATGTTCATAAGGTAGACATTGAGCAGATCTTGAAAGGTATTTATCACAAGGTTAGTCTATATGAACTTATAAGGATGGATTCAAAAATAAGAAGTGACTTACTTAAGACTATACACTCTGCTCACTTGGTCCAATCACCTAGTATAGATGGTTTCATGTTTGATTTTCCCCGTGCACCCTTAGTAGACTACCAAAGTTCAAGATTATCTATTTGTATAAAGGATGAAGCTCTCACAGGTGTGATCATAGATGGAGGCTCTGGTATCAATTTGATGCCTGATTTCACAATGAAGAAACTGAATTTGAACCCCACCAAAATGGCACCATTTACGGTTACACTAGCAGATCAACATCGGGTTATGCCTCTTGGCATTATTGAAAAGGTACGGATGATAGTACAGGGTTGCCACTTTGTGTTGGATTTTGTTGTTATTGCACTTCCACAGGAGACTTCCTATCCTCTGCTCCTAGGGAGACCTTGGTTGAGGCAAGCAAAAGCTTTGCAAGATTGGGGAAAAAATAAACTTTGGATTTCAACAAGCACCAATAGCCAACTGCAATTACATTTGGAAGAGGGATTCGACTCAGGAAAAACCGCTGGATATACTATGGACACTCAGGTAATGCCCTCTCTACCCCAAGAAGATGATACATTGTTAAATTGGATGATGGGAAGTGCAGAGTGTTGCACAGTGGAGATCAATGAAATTGAGGAAGAAGTTGCAGATAAGGTAAATGAAGACCATAAGGTATTGGAGAAGGAGCAATTGCAGGACAATGCAAGTTTTGAAGAGGCAACCCATATAAAAGTATCGGAGGTAGAAGGTTATGAATTTAAGAGCAGCGAAGATCTTCCTTTTGCAGATATACTTCAAGGATGGATGGAAGAACATGTTGCAGAATATAAATTAAAATCCACTCCTGCCTATAGTGGAGATGATTTCTCAAGCAAGAGTAGTCCTGAAACATTGGTTCAAGAAGTAAATTTAGGGGATGAAGAGAACCGTCAAGTAGTTCACTTTGCATCGTGGTTGTGGCATTATCCTCCTCTGCTACAGAAGGTAACTTCTTTACTTTTTACTTACAAAAGTGTCTTCGCATGGTCCTACAAAGATCTAACAAGGATACCAGAAGAGCTTGGGTTACATCGGATACCCTTAGTTGAGGGAGCCGCGCCAGTAAGAAGTAGACCATATCGACTCAATCTGAAATATGTAGAGGCTGTAAAAGCAAAAATTACAAAGCTAGAAGAAGCTGGTATAATAGTTCCAGTAGAACATTCCAGGTGGCTTTCTTCCATGGTTATTGTACCCAAGAAAAATAGTGGGAAAATAAGAGTATGTGTTGATTTTCGTGCTTTGAATAAAGTGACTGTTCAAGATGGATTTCCTCAGCCCTTAACAGAGCAAGTACTTGGATGGTTTCAGTGGATACAATCAGATAGTGATCCATCCTGATGATAGGGACAAAACAGCCTTTGTCACTCCCTGGGGCACTTATGTCTATACTCGCATGGCTTTTGGTTTGAAGAATGCGCCAGCTTCATTTAATAGAACGATGTATCTGATATTGGGCAAATGGTTAACAACCTTTCTACGCATTTTCATGGATGACTTCTCGGTATTTTCAGGTACAGATAGAAGGGCACCAGTTCAAGATTTCCATGACCATTTGGAAAATCTAAAAGAAATTTTTGAGCAATGTCTCAAAACAGGTTTGAAATTGAATCCTGATAAATGTCACTTTTTGGTCACTAAGGGCACTCTTCTTGGTCACATAGTATCTGCTGAAGGCATAACTGTTGACCCTGCAAAGGTTACAGCTATTCTTTCCATGCCAATTCCACAAAGCCCAAAGGAAGTGGAAAGTTTCTTGGGCCATGCAGGGTATCACAGAAGATTCATTAGGATGTATTCGGAAATTGCTAAGCCCTTGTCAAGGCTTACAAGCAAAAAGATCCCTTTCTCATGGAGTGTTGAAGCTGACAAAGCATTTCGTGAACGAAAGTTGAGGCTATGTACTAGTCCACTTTTAAGTGTTCCTAATTGGTCATTGGAATTTCGTGTGCATACAGATGCTAGTCTTCATGCTGTTGGTGCAGTTGTAGCTCAACCATCATATCACAAAGTGGAGAGACCTATCTCTTATGCAAGCAGACTACTCAACCAAGCTGAAAGAAATTACAGTACAACGGAAAGAGAAGGTTTGGCTATCGTATTTGCTCTTCAGAAGTTCCGACATTATCTCCTTGGTGTACATTTCATTGTTATTTCTGATCATCAGCCCTTAAAGTATCTGATAAACAAACCTAGAGTAGCTGGAAGGATCTGGAGATGGTTACTCCTATTTCAGGAATTTAATTTTGATATTCATATTAAGCCAGGAAAAGAGCACTACATGGTAGATCAAGTGTCCAAAACTGCAATGAGTGAAAAGGCAACAGGTATTAATGATGAGCTGGTGGATAGCAATCTTTTTCTAGTAGCAATTCAGACTGGTTGGTATGATGAAATTCTCCATGTTCTTACTACTGGAAAGATCCCAGAACACTTGACACCTGTAGAAAAGATAAGATTGCTCCTGAAAACCAAGGCATATTCACTTATAAATGGAAATTTATATAAATACTGTCGGGATGATATATTGAGAAGGTGTGTCTATCCAGAGGAGGTAAATCTTCTACTAGAGGCTGCACACAGTGAAGGATATCTAAGGGGGGAAGAATTGGCTCATAGAATCATCCACAAAGGTCTATGGTAGCCTCACATTTTCAAGGATGCAATCAAGTTTGCTAAAGAATGCCACATCTGCCAGAGGTGTGCTTCCACGCCAACTAGATTGAATTTCCAACCATTAGTCATATCTACAGGATGGCTCCCATTTGAACGATGGAGTCTTGATTTCATCGGACCAATTAGTCCAACTGGTCAACCTGGAGGTGAAAAGTATATTTTGATGGCCACATGTTCTGCCACTAAATGGATAGAGGCTAAAGCTACTGTGGACTGCACGGCCTTATCAGTAGCTAAATTTATGTATAAACGTATTTTCTCAAGATTTGGGTGCCCACTGGAAATTACTAGTGATAGGGGCACACGTTTTGTAAATCAATTGCTCTAGTTTATATTTGACAGGTATAAAATCTTCCATAAAAAATCTTGTGCCTACTACCCAAGGGCAAATGGCCAAGCAGAGAGTTCCAATAAGATTTTGATTGGACTACTTCGCAAATTATCTTTTGATCATCAAAGCTCTTGGCCACTAGCACTAATTGGTGCAATTTGGGCTTTCAGAACCACGAAGAGGGGAACCACAGGCGAGACTCCATTTCGTTTAGTTTATGGGAAAGAGGCATTGGCACCGTTCGAGTTCATTATCAGAAAGGAAATAGGAATCAAAACCATTGGAATTGAACCCCCCATTCAGAGATTGCTGGCATTAGAAGAGTACAGAGAAAGGGCAATGCAAAAACTTCTGATAACACAAGAAGAGCGCAAGAGATTGCATGACAGGTATCTGAGATCCAATGAAGTTCAGGAAGGGTCCATGGTTTTAGTGCATCAGGTTCCACCAATTCAAACTAAATTGGCACCCAAATGGATAGGACCATATAAGGTTATCAAGGTATTACCACATGGCGCAGTGCATCTGGAGGATTTGCAGGGTATAAGGATTCCCCTGGTTAATATTTCCAGGATAAAGAAGTACCTAAACTAAGTCAACTCGGAAGAATTTCAACCACTGTACATACCACATGTCATTCAAGTTTTGGCAGTTATTTCGCGGATGAGAAGGAAATTGCATCGAGGCGGTGCAAAATCCTGATGTGGGGGTCTGTAGTGCCACTCTGTTTTTCTCTCTCTCTCTATTTCCCTCTCTCTTTCAACCCCTCTCACTCTCTCTCTCTTTTTCTCTCTCTCTCTTCCCCTCTCTCTCTCTCTCTTTCTCTCTCTCTCTCTCTCTCTCTCTCTCTCTCTCTCTCTCTCTCTCTCTCTCTCTCTCTCTCTCTCTCTCTCTCTCTCTCTCTCTCTCTCTCTCTCCCCTCTCACTATCTTTCCCTCTCTCTCTCTCGGTCCCTCTCTCTCTCTCTCTCTCTCTCTCTCTGTCTCTCTCTCTCTCTCTCTCTCTCTCTCTCTCTCTCTCTCTCTCTCTCTCTCTCTCTCTCTCTCTCTCTCTCTCTCCTCCCTCCCTCCCTCCCTCCCTCCCTCCCTCCCTCCCTCCCTCCCTCCCTCCCTCCCTCCCTCCCTCCCTCTCTCTCTCTCTCTCTCTCTCTCTCTCTCTCTCTCTCTCTCTCTCTCTCTCTCTCTCTCTCTCTCTCTCTCTCTCTCTCTCTCTCTCTCTCTCTCTCTCTCTCTCCCCGCTACCCCGTGTGACCTCTCTCTCTCTCTCTCTCTCTCTCTCTCTCTCTCTCTCTCTCTCTCTCTCTCTCTCTCTCTCTCTCTCTCTCTCTCTCTCTCTCTCTCTCTCTCTCTCTCTCTCTCTCTCTCTCTCTCTCTCTCTCTCTCTCTCCCCGCTACCCCGTGTGACCTCTCTCTCTCTCTCTCTCTCTCTCTCTCTCTCTCTCTCTCTCTCTCTCTCTCTCTCTCTCTCTCTCTCTCTCTCTCTCTCTCTCTCTCTCTCTCTCTCTCTCTCTCTCTCTCTCTCTCTCTCTCTCCCTCCCCTCCTTCTCTCTCCTCCCCGCCACCCCGCGGATCCCTCCCTGCATCCCGCGCTGCTCCAGCCCGCATCCCCCGCTGCCCCACCCCGCCTCCCCGGCTCTCTCCGCCCGCAGCCCCGCACCCCCCCGCTGCTCCACCCCGCATCCCCCGCTGCTTCACCCCGCATCCCCCGCTGCCCCACCCTGCCTCCCCGCCTCTCTCCGCCCGCAGCCCTGCACCCCCCCGCTACTCCACCCCGCATCCTCCGCTGCCCCACCCTGCCTCCCCGCCTCTCTCCGCCCGCAGCCCCGCACCCCCCCGCTGCTCCACCTCGCATCCCCCGCTGCCCCACCCCTCCTCCCCGCCTCTCTCCGCCCGCAGCCCCGCACCCCCCCGCTGCTCCACCCCGCATCCCCCGCTGCTCCACCCCGCATCCCCCGCTGCCCCACCCCGCCTCCCCGCCTCTCTCCGCCCGCAGCCCCGCACCCCCCCGATGCTCCACCCCGCTGCCCCACCCCACCTCCCCGCCTCTCTCCGCCCGTAGCCCTGCACCCCCCCGCTGCTCCACCCCGCATCCCCCGCTGCCCCACCCTGCCTCCCCGCCTCTACCCGCCCGCACCCGCCACCCCCCGCCCCCTCACCCGCAACCTACCCCTCACACCTCCCCTCACACCCGCACACTCACCCGCAACCCACCCCTCACACCTCTCCTCACACCTCCCCTCACACCCGCACACTCACCCGCAACCCACCCCTCACACCTCCCCTCACACCCGCAGACTCACCCGCAACCCACCCCTCACACCTCCCCTCGCACCTCCCCTCACACCTCCCCGCACACTTACACACACACCTCCCCTCACACATGCACACCCCCACTCACACACACACACACCCGCACATACACACAAACACAAACACATACCTACCCGTACACTCACACACACACATATACAAACACACGCATGCACCCACACATACACATGCACAAAGACATACACACACACACACTCACACACACGCATGCACTCCTTCACATGCACACATGCACATCCTCGCATACACACACACACTCACAACCACACACACACATACTCACACACACACCCACACACACACACACACCCACACACATACGGCCCGGTATCACCAAGAAAGAAAGAGAAGAGTGCTTCTGTTCCTCTGTGAATCGACCTAGAATTCTTCAAGTAGGCTATGAAGATGAGGAAGATCATGAGATGATGGAAGCATATGAACGGCTTGGCTCTTTGCTAGTAAATGAAGGCATTGTTCGTGAAAGGTGAAGGCCACACTCGAAAGCTTCATGCAGAGGCTCTTCTTGAACTTCAGAAGGGAGTCTTTATCACACCTAGATATGACCTTCTGTTCACAAATTCAAGGCATGACCTAGATGCTATTCATGGGCCTTTCCATGAGGACAAGCAGTTGGACCAATCGGCTTCAATTGAATTTCCCGGAAAATGAGAATCTCAGATGGCAGGTGAAGAGGTAAAAGTGAATTGGTAAAGTAAAAGTGGATAAACAAATGTTGCCGCCAACCATTCACGGCGACTACCTATTTTTGTGGATCTAATTCAAATCAAGTGGAATAATTGACCTACCCCCATTTTTGGGTGATTAATTGGCGTGTGATCAATGGACGTGAAGAATCGGCAAGAGCCTCTTGGCCTATTGGGGCCTATAAAAACAAGGGATTTGTGCTATTTGGGGGTACACTTTTTGGTACATTTTTTAGTACAATTTTAGAGATATAGTGGTTCGTACGTTCGTGCAGAAGTCCTCTCTTGTACTTTGTGGTTTCAAGCCTATTGTAGGAGCTACTCTGTAGTGTGGATAGAGAGGGTAGGCTTCTTAGTGGAGGGCTATGAGCACTATAGTGTAAAAGAGTGGCTTGGATTTTGGCTCTTTTCTGTGAGTCAGTGTGGTTGTTAAGCTCTATTCTCTTCACAAATTCTTTACCATTTGTATTGTTCTGAGTTAGTCTGCATATAATTGGCCCCTTGAGCTGAAGGGAAGACTCTGTTTCATTGTGGTTATTTACTTTAGAGTGGCATGTTAGCCCTAAGCTTGCACATTTGAGCATCACTGTGCCCAACCTTGTAATCATCTGATTCGAATCAAGAAAAATATGGTCTTCTGTAGTCATTTGTTGATTAATGTTCATAGAGTATGTACAATTCCTCTGTCTGCTCACAGAAATGTTAAAGGGTATACTTCCCTAAAGAGAACCCCCCTTGAGTAGGCGACGTACGGGATGTGCTTAATCTTTATTCTCTACTTTTGATAAAAGTGGATACCCCAGTACCTCCTCTACAACTAGGTTTTTAACTTTATTTTCCATTGCATCTCCCAAACCTCAGAGTAGTGAAAATGTATTTCCGCCACCTCTAAATAGACGTACTCACCCTAAGCCAACTAAAAATGAAGTAGATGAGATTATTAAAGAACATATAACCAAAGAATTTACAATCATATCAAAATGCTATTTATAGGTATAGAGCAGCTCAACCATACGGCCAATAAATGCATAGATTGTTAGGCATTCCTCATTAGTTAATTTGAGATATTTATTACTTCTTTCATAACTTAAGTAAATAGAGATGTTTGAAACTCCATTTATCCTATCCTTCAAGTAAGATTAAACCGCCTGAGCTTGCTCCAAACACCCTGCATGTGCCAATTGATTTGGCGGATGACTTGATCCATCATCCAAGCATCTACACTAGTCGACGTTGTTGAATCTGACATGAAGACTCGGCATTGTAGCTCTAGACTATAGTTCAAGTCTTTCTTTGCATATGCATTCCTACGATTTGACAATTGTTGCAGCAGTGTCTGCATCATTGGGAGTTTTGGATATTTCATGAAACCTTGTAATCTTCTGGATGTCGAGGGCTGATCTTTTGATATGAGTGCCTCCACGAAGATTTTCAAGTGAGCGATCCTCATCTCGCTACCCCTCCCATCAAAAATTGAAGAACGAAATGTTTGCACTCATATTATCAAAAGATGTATTTAGGATTGGATTAAATGACAATAAATGTATTAAAATTGACATAAGCACTATTTTTAACCTCTTCTTCAAGCCCCATTGGTATGGTTTCTTTTACTTTCAAATTCTTTGGTTAAAGTGCAAAATTTTGGTTAGTGCAAATTTTTGGCTTAAGTATAAATCATAGGTGCATTTTCAAACATAAAAACTAGACTTAGTAGTTGAACATAAAGAAAGGGTAAAGAAAGAAGTTCAAGACATTGTTAGAATTGTTCAAGCAAAATCAAACCAAAATATAAAAGAGGACGAACTATTTAAGAACATGATGCAAGAGACACAAGGTGAGAAAGTTGTTGAAACTCTATTAAAGAACAAAGGGAGGTTCACATGAGTGAATGTAACAAACTACTTAGATACATTTGAAGAATTAGCCAAGCTTCATGGTTTACTTGAGTCTAAATGGAAAACATATCTAGGAAGACTTGCCATTGGGATAGTTAGGGCTATAATGGAATTACATGATAAAAATGAACGGGATGAGTTCAGAAAGAAGAAAAGTGACTTGTTATAGGCATTGACAAGAGGTTGTGTGACTATCGAACACATTTTCCTTTAGCTGTGAATTTGGAAATGGAGGAATGGAGAAGTTTTACGAAAATCTTTCTAAATCTAAGAAAGCATCTTCTGCTGTCAAATTAGAATGTGTCGTATTGCCCAACCTTTACCACAAGGGAGTGAAGAGAAATTTAGACAGGTCTCAAAAGATCCTTGCTTGCGAGAGCATACAAATATTGGTCATACATTTACAGATGACACTTTGAAATTAATCAAAATAGGAAATGATGATCAATTTTTGTTACCTGTTGAACGTGACTTATTCCAAAGAGTTATTGAAAATCATGGAAAGGCTTTTTCATTACATCCCCATGAGATAGGTTGTGCAGACCCACAAATTATACATCCAATGATTATCTTTATTGTGCCTCATATCCCATGGAATCTACGTCCTATATCTATCCCAAAAGCTCATTTACTTGAGCTAATGAGGATATTTAAGGAAAAGATTCACATAAGGATTCTTGACCCCATCGTCTGCACCCTATCGTCTGCACCCTACTCAAATAGGTGGTTTACAATCCCTAAAAAATGGCAAAGTACAATTTATACAAGATTTATAACCTGTGAATAAAGTTACAATTAGGAATGTAGGGATTGGTCCTATAGTAGGAGAATTTGCTGAAGCATTTGCAAGGCATGCTATCTACTCAATGGGAGATTTCTATTCTAGCTATGATCAATTTCAACTTGCTATTGAAAGTAGGGATATCATGACTATGAAAACTCCTTTAGGCCTAGTCCATATGTGCACTTTGCCACAAGGAGCTACTAACGCAATAGCACACATGCTGAATGCCATGAGTTGTGTTTTGCATCAATTCATTCCTAATGTAACTATGTTGTTTATAGATGATATACCTATTAAAGGATCTTAAGAGAATGCGAAATATGAAACTCTAGATTCTACTGGCTGTAGAAAATTTATTGTAGATCATATCTCTGATTATGAATGGTTTTTTAAGACATTTGAAGAAGTTGGTCTTACATTTTCAATTGAGAAGTCTATTTTTGGTGTTAATGAGGTTCTTATAGTTGGTCATTTATGTGGAGATTATGGTCGGAGATCATATCCACCTAAGGTTGATGCCATAAATAAGATTTCGGAGACATGTAGCAATATTAGTGGTGAGATGATTTCTTGGTGCTTGTGTGTTTTATTCAATTTGGATTCCACACTATGCACATGTTGCTAACTATTTATATGCATTGCTAAAAAAGAATCGGAAGTTTCTATGGACAAAAGAGCACTCAAAAGCTATGAGAAAATTAAAGAAATTGCTTCTTAATGCTCCTATTTTAAAACGTGTGGATTATTCTGAAGAAAAGACCATTACTTTGACTATCAATGTTTAGTCAAAGCATTAAAGACTAATAAAGAATATTTTATAGGAGCAAATGTAACTGTAGAGATAGACTGCCTACCACTTATAGGAATGATAACAAATTGTTCATCAGTTGATATTGCTATGCTTAGATGGATTTTGTACATTAAATTTATAAATCTAGTTTTGATACATACTGCAAGAAAATCTAATTATGTTGTTGATATGCTTTCTAGAGTTAGGTATGATGAGTATGAAGAAGCAAAATTAGGTACGAATGCAATTACTTATGATTCCCAAGCATATGTATATGAACAATTTAATATTGATGAGTATGAAGGAGAGTGGCAAGACATTGGCAGCTATCTTAGTACTTTGATTAGATCATCTACATGGTCTTCAAATAAGTTTAACAATATTAGAAAAAGAGCTTTTAATTTTTTTTAAAAGATGGACTAATTTGGAGAAATGCAAGGGGAAAATTTAAATTTCCACAAAGGGTACTAAGAGCTAGACATCTTCAAATGCAAGTCATGGAAAATATGCATGATACTTTATGGGATGGACTAAGGGATTTGTGGCCACTTATGAGAAGATTAGATAAAGTTATTGGTGGGTGGCCAAGCATCTATATTAATGTGAAAGAGTATGTGAATTCTTATGATATATATCAATTATATTCATCAATTAAGCATAGGGATCCGTTACACCCTACCTATCCACCATGTATACATTACAAGTGGGTAGTTGACCTAGTAACCATGCCCAAAGGTATAGCTAAAATGAGGTATATAGTACATGCACGAGAAGACCTTACGAACCATGTAGAAGGCCGAGCCCTATGATCTAAAACTACATTCAATGTTTGTAAATTTTTACTTGAAGATGTAATATCAAGGTTTCTTTATGTTAAGAAAGTAGTGGTTAATAGGGGTGAATTAGATGCTCAAGAAGCTAGAGATTTCTTCGCCAGGCATGGAATTCGTTTAGCTCTTACCAGTGCTTATAATCTTGAGGCTAACAGAGAAATAGAAAGAGGACATTCTCCTATTATTAAGGTGATTTCTAAAGCCTTCAATGGTGATCTTAAGAATTGGAAAAACTTTCTACCATTTCGCGTACTAGAACAACGGGGTATATGCTAGTAGAGCTGATGTACTGCTTGAAATCTATTTTTCCTGTTCATATGCAAATACTTACTTGGTCTACTCTTCCGTGGCATGACAATCTGTCTACAAAAGATATTTTAGCTCTAAGAATTAAACAACTTGAGCAAGGAAATGAAAAGATAGAAGAAGCTATAGTTATATTAAAAGAATCTTGGATTAAGAATAAGAAATACTTTGATAAATCGTATAGGTTAAGGCCAAAGCCAATTCAAATTGATGATTGGATTTTGATTTATGATAGCACATTTGATTCTTAGTATGTTGCCTGTAAGAAGTTAAAACGGCATTGGTTTGGACCTTATGTGGTGCCAAAGTTCTTTAAAAAATGGAACTTATGCATTACGGAAATTAGATGGAACACCTGTCAAGAACTTAATTGCAAGCAAAAGGATTAATTTGTTTAAACAAAGAAATGATGAAAATTATGAGTTAATGTATGATGATGATGAATGAATGAAATTTTGATTGATTCATGTTAATAGAAAAGGATGTATGAAATTTTCTTTTAATGTGAATTTTCTCTTGTAGAATGAAGACTAATGTATGGTTATGAAACAAATTTCACTTGTGAGTCTAGATGCTGATGATTTTTTAGCAAGACTTTGAACATGATTTTGAGCAAATTAATTAAAGATTTTTTATGGAAAATATATGATAAAGTCGAAGATGAGATGATTGACGATGAAGCTAATTATCAAGTTGTATTTATCTATGTTCTAAATTCTTTATGTTTTTATCTATGCATAACATTTGCATTCATAACAAATATAATAATAAAATATGGGATGAGGATTATTAAACTATGAAGAGAATCTATTTAGCCACAGTAGGAATGCAAGCATGATTTAGGTTTCTAAGTTTATAGATTGAGTCACGATTTGACATGGATAGAAGGATTTCACTACAACATATCGGGGGTATACCGAGGCTTCTACCGAGGAAAATGAATGGGTGCAATTTTGCCCTGACGTCTGTGTAAGGGTCGGTGTAGGCGTCGGAACCAAAGCGCCGGTATAAGCGCCGGTATAAGCCTTGGTATAAGCATCGGTATAAGCGTCGGTATAAGCATCGGTATAAGCGACGGTATGCCCGTGAGCAAAATAGTCTGTATAAGCATCGGTATCTTCCTAAGGATACCGACGCTTATACCGTCGCCTATACGGACGACCATATCTGCAAAATTTTCTTTGGCAGAGTATGTTGTCTCTTGCTACAACAACATTCCCATGCTGCTGTGCAGCAAAGGACAATACACTCTCTCATCAACAAGTGCATCATGTAAATCTGCATCAGAAATGGAATGATCTACATCATCATATGAAGCCTGCAAAGGCTGAGAAGTTGCCTCATGATCATGAGGCTATTTGCAGATGACATGAATGCATTTGTGCACAATGACATGACAAGCGTCAAGGCCTTTTGGGGCTACCTTGACACTTTCTTTGAGGCATCTAGCTCTAGAATTAACCAATCCAAAACCACTTTCAGAGCCATCCTTGGACCTTTGCTCCAATGGTTGGCTGACCATGGTTGCCAAATTATCCGCTCGGGTCAGATTTGCCTTCTGGGTATCTTGATGGCCCTTGGTGTCTCTATGGAGCAACATTGGAATTGGGTCTTGTCCAAACTAGACCATAAGTTAGCTTATTAGAAGGGCATGCAAATCAACCTCACAGGCCATACTATGGTAATTAATACCTTTTTCTTCACCTTGACCATCTACTTCCTTTCTTGTTGGAGGCTGAAAGATCAAGAACTTACAAAATTGAATAGAATATGCAGAAACTTTCTTTGAATCGGGGACCACAACTGAAGAGGTGTTCCCAAAATCAAATGGTCTACTTGCATCTGCCGAAATCAATGTCAAGGTCTAGGCATTATGGATATCGAAGGCATGGCTGACAAGGTGGGAGGAAAACGGATGATCAAGGCTAGGTGCAACTATGAGACCTCTTGGGCCAAGCTCATTTTAAAAAACATGACCCTAATTATGCAGGTGGGACCCCCGGGTCGAAAGAAATTAAACCTTATTACCCTTTTATTCTCCTCAACTCCGATTGCCTCTAAAGGCTCGAGCCGTGTGTGCTCCCTGTGGAAGAGTTGGAACAAGTTCAAACATCTTATCAGAGTCAAAGAAGACTGGAAATGGGTGGCTGGCATCAAGTAAAATCACTCTATCTAGTTTCCCATCGTGGGCATCAAGGGCGTGGCCGCTTGGAACCTCGAGCATGCCAAGTAGCTCTCGAATAAGGGTTTTAGATAGTGGAAATAACTCTGGAATTAGGAAACTAGTCAATGGATTAGTTTTAAGGATATAGACCCCGAATTAAGAGTGATCTATGAAGAATGGACTCTCCTTTAGAGAAAATGCCTTGCTTGGGAATGCTCAAAAACTAGACTCCTCATTGGGTGGGATCCCTCGTGCCATGAGGGCATTATGTGGTGTAATGGCAATAAACTGTCTGAAATTCCTAGTATCAAGAAGAACTCGGACTACCATACCATGCTTAACAAGAAATGGACCCTGACTTGGGCTAGGCTCCGATGAAGTATGAAGTTCATGTCCATCTGGCATCCCCTCATTGAGATCAAGAAATCGATTCTCATGTGGAAAATTCTCCACCGTGGCATCTCGACCAACCTAAAGGCTAACAAGATTTTTGGGGCTCCGTTGTGGTGCAAGCGATGCCACCACAACATCAAGAACCTTGGCCACATCTTCTTTGCCTCCCCAAGTCTCGTTGTGGTGCAAGTGATGCCACCAAAGCATCGAGAACCTAGGCCACATCTTCTTTGCCTGCCCCAAGTCTGTCCAACTATGGAAGATCATTGGAAATATTTTGAGATTGCAAACACAAATTACATGGAAACAATCCCTCCTTAGAGAAGCAATCCGGTCTTGTGCGGCACTCTATAACACTATAAGAGGGGAAACCCTATGGAAGATTTGAAGGGAGTGGTGTGCTAGCAATTTTGGACACCGTCCTATAGAGTGGTCGATTGGGAAGTCATTATTTCTCCTAGGCAAAAGAAACTCCAATTGTAAGAGGTAACCACCTTTTAGACATCATAAAATGTTTCTTATCGAGAACAACAAGCCGAAACACAAGTGGGCCCCACACAAGGGGGATGAGAGAATCGTTAACCTTCTTTGTAACACTCTCTAGACTTGTAGCCCCTACTTTGAGGGATTTGAGGGGTCCCATGGGCACTAGTCCTATTCATTTGTAATTTGTTCTTTTTTTTTCTTTAATTAAAGTTTGGGAGATTAGGCCAAGGTGGAACTTCCTTTTGGGAGAAAAACACATACCACTAATCGAAATGTACCGTATGAAATTGTTTATGGTAAAAAGCTTCCCACTCCCATCAGTATCACTCAAACTCATATGCCTATGGCTGATTCTTTTGCAAAAGATCATATTTCTACACTTCATGAGGTTCATGAGCAAATTAAGAAGAGTCAAGAATGTTACATGCTTAATGTTAATAAGAAATGAGTAGCTAAGAAAAATCATAAAAATGACTTGGTATGGTCGTGAATAATCAAATGATGTTAGAGAAACATTTCACAACGTCCTATGGTTAAACTTGCACCACATTACTATGGACCATTCCATATTATTTATAAAATAAATGAGAATGCTTTTAGATTATACATACCCTCTCATTGGATTATACATAATTCTTTATATATTAGTTTATTGAAATCCTTTAAAGAAACTTTGTCACTCTCTCCTATTCTAGATGATTTTCCTTTACTTGAAGAGGATGTTGAAATTTTAGTTCTAGAGAAAATGCTATAAATCTATTTAAATAGCCTTGATGTAAGAGACTTATTCATAAGTTACAAGATGGTATTTTTTGCATCACTCCAAGTCATGTTAGGTACATTCATCTCATTAACCATTGCTCTAGCAATCTTTGCAACGTATCTATTCTTTCCCTGTACTAGCACCATTGAGCATACATTTAGCTCAACTCATATATGAGTAGTCCACTACACTTCCTTTTATTATATGTTCGTTATCATATACATTTTCATATATCTCTTCAATTATATCTCTATCTACTTCTCTGTGTTGCATCTTCATCATTTTTGTGATTTTTGAGAAACAACTTCTCTATGTGTACTTAATCATTTGCTACACTTTAAATTGGTATAGTTAGAGCAAAGTGTCTATTCCGTACATAGCAATTTCCATAGACTTTGGTTTATCCAATCGAAAGATATGAAGTGAAGAAGGTGTTTGTGTTTGCACACCTTCTACTTCCTAAAATGTCAAGATGACCTCCCTAACTTGCTAGATTCGTTTCTTAGTGTATGGTATCTCTAAACTCATGAGATAATTTTCTTTATAAAGTTATACTTCTAATTATGTGTGCAAAATCTCTCTGTTAAATTCATACCACATTGTGAGCTTTGAGCAATATACTAAGCACTTGCATTCCCAAAATAGAAGGTTTCTTCACATTCCTTGAATATGCAAGTTATCTAATTTCATGTGAACTTTTAGGAATGATGTTCCAAAGTACTTTGTGGTTATAGGTTCATGAATGTAAAGCCAATTGAGTCTATTAAGAATCCCTAAAGCTAATGTGGTAGATGTAGAGTAGGGTTTGTGCAACACCAACTCATCTCCGGAACTTACGAATATATCATGGTTACATTTCTGTAGATGAGATAATGCTAATCCTCTAAAGAAAAGGACAACACACTCAAGATCAACAAGAGAGGTTAACCACATGGTGCTTAAAAGATGATCTAGCTAGGTCATACACTTTAAAACAAATCTTTAATTTTTTACTTCCACACCTCAAGATTTGTAAGAACTCACAAGAGACTTGGAGTGCTCTTGAAGCATTCTTTTCATCAAGTACCAAAGCTATGAAGAATCAAATATGGATGGAGTTCACCACACTCAAGAAGATGCCCAAGCAAAGTGTGACTGATTTTGTCACCAAGATGAAGGATCTAGCACATCGACACAAGAGCATTGGAGAGGTCATTGATGAAGAGCAGATAATAAGGCAAGTGATCAATGGAATAAAGGTAGATGACAAATGGGAAGCCTTCACCACAGCCATGGATCCCTACATGGACATGCAAGTTCCTCATTTCAACAACCTCATGTGACTATTTTTCACATATGAGGAAAAGCTTATGAAGAATGGAGACAACTCAAAAGGTAATCTATCCTCTGTCCTATATACATAAAAGAACAAGAGTAGAGATGGCAAAGGCAAAGGTAAAAAGTCTCATGATGAAGGTAGTACCTCTCAAGCAAACTTTGTAGGTAGAGCTAAGTTTCAAAAGGAAGAGGCAGAGGAGGAATCAAAGGGAAGTGGAGATCACAAAGCTCGTCTCCATGTGTCATACGTGGCTTCACTAATCAGAATATTGAGAACTTTTTTAGGAATCATACAAAGCAAAGAGGAACAAGTTACAACACAGGAGGCTATGGAAGCTGAAGAGGTAGATTAACCAACAACAATGGTTACAACAATAATGCATACAACAACAACAATGATAAAAAAGGATATAGAGGAAGGAGAGACTACAACAAATATATAGATGACGAAACTCAAGAGGATTCATTACTACTGGTGAATATGAAATTAAGCAAGGTAAATCAGATGAACATGTATTCTACATAGACTCAAGTTGTTCAAATCATGTAGCAAGGAATGTACGTCTACTCTCAAACTTAGAAGACCCAAGGAATAGACATGAAGTCCAAATAGGAGATAACGCAAAGCATCCAGTGGAGAAGATAGGCAATGTGAATCATATGGTAATATGAACCTATTGAGCAAGGTATTTTATGTGCCAACCATACCAAAAAATCTCATAAGTGTTGGTGAGATTGTTGAAAAGGAATTGCACATCAGATTCACAAAGAATGGATCATTTGTTGAGGGTTCATATTAAGAATTCAAGAGGATAGAAAGAGAGAAAAAGTGAGGTAGACTCTTCACATTTTAGTTCCAAGACACTAAGAACATTACATTCTTCAATAATGGTAGTCAAACTTTATCGAAATTGGAAATTTGGCACAAAAGGTTAGCTCATATAGGTGAAAGGACTCTGAATTAGCAAATCAGTAGACATAAGAGTGTGCTTGTTCTACCAAATATCTCCAAACAACACATGATTTATAAATGCACTGCTTGCCAATTTGGCAAGTCTCATAGACAACTATTCACAAAGAAGGGATACATTCATAGAGACCGATTGGAATTAGTCCATACTGATGTATGGGTTCCAAGCAAGGATCCATTAATCTCTAGATCTAGGTATTATGTGTCATTGAATGATGATTGTTGTAGATGGACAATAATTTATTTTATGAAGCACAAAGATGAAGTGTTCTCTTCTTTCAAGAAATACCTAGCATTAGTAGAAAATCAAATAGGTAAGACCTTGAAGAGGCTAAGGTGAGATGGAGGGAGAGACTATTTCTTCCATGACTTTGTTTCTTTTCTCCAAGAGAGAGGAATCAAAAGAGAGATCTCAACTAAGTATATGTGAGAGTAAAATGGAATGTTAAAGAGAAGATATAGAACCATAGTGGAAGCTACAAGATCAATGGTAAATGAGAAGAAGTTTCCCAATTAGCTATCGATAGAGGCTATGTCCACATACACCTCTCTGGTTTATAGACTCCCATCAAAAGCATTGGATGGGATGACAACATATGAAGCATGGAATGGAAGAAGACTCAGCCTTGATCATTGCGGAATCTTTGGGTACATAGCATATGCCCACATACCTTCACAAATCAGAGGCGAATCGGGTCCAAAGGTAGAGAAATGCAAATCCATTGTCTATGACCTTAATCATAACGTTATATGTTATATAATCCAAGCAATAAAGGTTTCTTTGTTAGTAAAGATGTTGTTTTTAATGAAAACAAATATTAGTTTGAAGATAATTGCACGAAAATCAAACTTCCCTATGATGTAGCGAAAGACTTTCCAACATTGTCAAAGAAGAATGAGCATACACATGAAAACTAAAGTGATTTAGATGATGACCCGAAGAATCCAAGAAGAGAAATCAATTTGTAGAATTCCAAAGGAAAAGCTAAAATGCAGGAGATGAGAGATGTTGCAAAATCATCTCAACAAACTATAAGCAAATATACCGGAGAGAAAAGAAAGTCATAAAGGTATGGTTATGACACCTCCTTGGTCACTAAGCATTCCATTTTTATTGCTCATGATAAAAACACAAAAGAACTATCAACATATGAAGAGGCCAAGAAGAAGCCAGAATGGAGAGATGCCATGAAAGAAGAAATAGAAGCTCTACAAGAAAATCAGAATTGGGAATTGGTTCCCAAGAAACCATCTATGAAGGTCATTGGATCAAGATGGATTTACAAGGTAAAGAAGAATTCTGATGGATCACTTAACAGGTACAAAGCACGGCTTTTAGCCAAAGGGCTTGCTCAAGCCCAAGGTATTTATTATGAAGAGACATTCTCACTTGTGGCAAAGATGCCTACAATTAGAGTAATCATGTGTAGCATCTTCTAAGAATATGAATATCTATCAAATGGATGTTAAAAATGATTTTTTGAATGGTTGGATTTTAAGAGGTATATACATCTCAACCTCTTGGTTTTGAAGATAAATCACATCTAGAATATGTATGTTGGCAGAAGAAAGCCTTGTATCACTTGATGCTAGCTCCTAGAGCTTTGAATCATAGATTAGTCACTTATTTGCAAGATAAAGGATTCATGGTGATTGTAGAGGAGGTACTGGGGTATCCGCTTTTAACGAGAGTAAAGATTGCAGATTAATCACTTCCGGTACGTCGCCTACTCAAGGGGGGTTCTCTTTAGGGAAGTATACCCTTTAACATTTCTGTGAGCAAGCAGATACAAGTTTGCACAGAGTGGTAAATACTTCAGAAAATATAGACGACCAATGACCAAGGAAGACCGTACACTGCTTGATTCAAATCAGATGATTACAAAGTTGGGCAAATGATGAATGATGCTCACAAGTGTAAACTTAGGGCTAACAAGCCACAAGCTTAGGGCTAACAAGCCACCCTAAAAGTAATTCACTCCAGTACAACAGATTCTTCTCATCAACATAAGGGGCCACTGATATGCATACTAACTCAGAACAATTTAAAAGAATTTATCAAGAGGATAGAACCTAATCAACAACACTGACTCATAGAAAAGAAGAAGAATCCAAACTACTCTTTTACACTGTAGTGCTCATAGCCCTTCACTGGGAGGCCTCCCCTCTGTAAACACACTACAGAGTAGCTCCCATAGTAGACTTGAAACCACCAAGTGCAAGAGAGAACTTCTACACGTACACACACCGCAAAGTGACTCCAGAAAAAAAAAATGTACCCCAAATGAGCACAAATCCCTTGTTTTTATAGGCCTCAATAGGCCGAGAGGCCTTGCCGAATCTTCACGTCCATGGATCACGCGCCGGTGGAATGCCCAAAATTGGAGGGGTAGGTCAAATATTCCCTTGATTTGAACTGGATCCACAAAGATAGGTAGTTGCCGTGAATGGTTGGTGGCAAAAAGCTATTCCCTGCTTCCACTGCGTCCACTTCATACCTTTTATCCCATACCGTCATAGGATTGGTGTCTAATAAGTCATTTCCAGTAATTTGAACTTGTTTTGCCAATCATCCTGGTCAAAGGGGTCTTCGATCGACACAATTGATTATTTCTTTAAAAATCCTGTCCATATTCCTTCTTCTTGGCACTCTTTAGATTAGGGTATACTTCTGAGGGCGTGCTTTACTTCATAGTCTTGCTGAAGGAAGAGGCCTAGAGATGTGTATAATTGTGGTGGGTATATGCAAAAATGTGTGTGTGGGTGTATGTGTGTATGTGGGTGAGTGTGTGTGCTGCATGTGTGTGTGCGAGTGAGAATGTGTGATAGTATGTGTGTGAGTGTGTGTATGAGTGGGGGGAGTGTGCATATGTATGGGCGTGTGTGTGTGTTTGCACGCATAGGGGTGCATGTGTGTAAGTGTGGGTTTGTGTGACATATGTGTGTGTGGAAGTGTGCTTGAGGGTGTGTGTGGAAGTGTGTGTGTATGAGTGCATGTGTGTGTTTGTCTATGTATGTGTGTATGTGTGTTATTGTGCGTGTGCATGTGCGGGTATGTGAGAGAGATAGAGAGTGAGGGGGTGGAGTGTGTGCGCGAGGGGGGCGGAGGTGTGAGGGGCGGGTGTGTGGGGGCGCGGGGCGGAGGGCGGAGGTGTGAGGGGCGGGGGCAGAGGGCGGAGGGCGGAGGTGTGAGGTGTAACATAATCCTGGTAGGAGATGGTTGAACCACACCCTAAGAGAGAGGATTAGGAAGTAATCCTCAACCATGGCTTTTGGGGCAAGTGGTTAGCCCATCACATTCCTAACCAAGAGGTTGTGAGTTCAATCCCTTACATTGGTATCAGAGCCTAGGAAGTAGGCTTGGGCAAAGTGGAATGACCCAATGGCCTCTAAAAAAGGCGCTTGGGCATCCTCCATGTGAAAGGGTAGGATTTGTGGAAGGCGCGCGTCGATTTCAATGATGGACCTTACAATGATTGGGGTGTATCTCCCAATCCGTAGGTCGGATTGAGGCGTGTAATATACCGTTGGAAAGCTCTCGGAACGAACTTTCCAATGAGCCAGCTTGCAATGTGTGAATTCCTTGGGAATCCTTGGATGGAACTTGATTGAGTACATCCTGCCAGTCCCATAGCTGGTCAGGGTACATCCTGCCAGGGTACATCCAGGGTACATCCTACCAGTCCCATAGCTGGTCAGGGTACATTCCCGAGGGAGTTCAAGGGGGGAAGAATGTAACATAATCCTGGTAGGAGATGGTTGAACCACACCCTAAGAGAGAGGATTAGGAAGTAATCCTCAACCATGGCTTTTGGGGCAAGTGGTTAGCCCATCACATTCCTAACCAAGAGGTTGTGAGTTCAATCCCTTACATGAGGGGCGGGGGCGAAGGGCGGAGGTGTGAGGGGCGGGGGCGGAGGGCGGAGGTGTGAGGGGCGGGGGCGGAGGGCGGTTGGCGGGTTGCGGGTGGCGGAGGGGATGTGGGGGCAGGGTGGGGTCTAGGCGGGGTGTGGGGAAGTGTAGGGAGGAGGGTGGGGGGACTAGGCGGAGGCGGGGGCGGGGGAGGAAGGCGGAGGGCGGGGGGCGGAGGGCGGATGGCGGAGGGCGGGTGGCGGGCTGCGGGTGGCGGAGGGGATGTGGGGGCAGGGTGGGGTCTAGGCCGGGTGCGAGGAAGTGTAGGGAGGAGGGTGAGGGGACTAGGCGGAGGCGGGGGCGGGGGAGGAAGGCGGAGGGCGGGGGGGGCGGAGGGCAGATGGCGGAGGGCGGGGCGGAGGGCGGGTGGCGGAGGGCGGGGCGGAGAGAGAGAGGGAAGGTAGAGAGAGAGGGATAGCGGGGAGAGAGAGAGAAGAGAGAGAGAGAGGGGAGAGAGAGAGAGAGAGAGAGAGAGAGAGAGAGAGAGAGAGAGAGAGAGAGAGAGAGAGAGAGAGAGAGAGAGAGAGAGAGAGAGAGAGAGAGAGAGAGAGAGAGAGAGAGAGAGAGAGAGAGAGAAAGAAAGAAAGAAAGAAAGAAAGAAAGAGGGGATGGGAGAGAGAGAGAGAGAGAGAGAGAGAGAGCGAGAGAGAGAGAGAAGGAAAGAAAGAAGAAAGAAAGAAAGAGGGGATGAGAGGCATGCGGGCAGTGGGGAGAGAAAGAGGAAGTTAGAGAGAAAGAAAGGGAAAAGAGGGGTGCTACAGACCCCCACACCAAGATTTTGCACCGCCTCGGTGCAATTTTGCTTGTCATCTTCTTATTGAATAAAAACAATGGCAAATACTTGAATGTCATGTGGTACATACAATGATTGAAATTCTTCCAAGCTGACTTAGTTTAGGTACCTTTTCACCCTGGAGATGTTGACCAAGGGAATCCTTTTACCCTGCAAATTTTCTAGATGTACTGCACCATGTGGTAACACCTTGATAACCTTATATGGTCCTGCCCATTTGGGTGCCAATTTAGTTTGAATTGGTGGAATTTGGTGCACTAAAACCATGGACCCTTCCTGTACTTCATTGGACCTCAGATACCTGTCATGCAGTCTTTTGCGCTCTTCTTGTGTTACCTGAAGTTTTTGCATTGCTCCTTCTCTGTATTCTTCTAATGCCACCAATCTCTGAATGGGGGGTTCAATTCCAATGGTTTTGATTTCTATTTCCTTTCTGATAATGAACTCGAATGGTGCCAATGCCTCTTTTCCATATACTAAACGGAAGGGAGTCTCGCCTGTGGTTCCCCTTTTCGTGGTTCTGAAAGCCCAGATTGCACCGATCAGTGCTAGCGGCCAGGAGCTTTGATGATCACAAGCTAATTTGTGAAGTAGTCCGATCAAAATCTTATTGGAACTCTCTGCTCGGCCATTTGCCCTTGGGTAATAGGCACAAGATTTTTTATGGAAGATTTTGTACCTGTCAAATATAAACTGGAGCAATTGATTTACAAAATGTGTGCCCCTATCACTAGTAATTTCCAGTGGGCAACCAAATCTTGAGAAAATATGTTTATACATAAATTTAGCTACTGTTAAAGCCGTGCAGTCCACAGTAGCTTTAGCCTCTATCCATTTAGTGGCATAGCATGTGGCCATCAAAATATACCTTTTACCTCCTGGTTGCCTAGTTGGGCTAATTGGCCCTATGAAATCAAGACCCCATCGTTCAAATGGAAGCCATCCTGTAGATATGACCAATGGTTGGAAATTCAATCTGGTTGGCGCGGGAGCACACCTCTGGCAGATGTTGCATTCTTTAGAAAACTTGATTGCATCCTTGAAAATATGAGGCCACCATAAACCTTTGTGGATGATTCTATGAGCCAATTCTTCCCCCTTTAGATGTCCTTCATTGTGTGCGGCCTCTAGAAGAAGATTTACCTCCTCTGGATAGACACACCTTCTCAATATATCATCTTGGCAGTATTTATATAAATTTCCATTTATGATAGAATATGCTTTGGTTTTCAAAAGCAATCTTCTTTTTTCTACAGGTGTCAAGTGCTCTGGGATCTTTCCAGTAGTGAGAACATGAAGAATTTCATCATACCAACCTGTCCGAATTGCTACTAGAAAAAGATTGCTATCTACCAATTCATCATTAATACCTATTGCCTTTTCGCTCATTGCCGTCCTGGACACTTGATCTGCCATGTAGTGCTCTTTTCCTGGCTTAATATGAATATCAAAATTAAATTCTTGGAATAGAAGTAACCATCTCCAAATCCTTTCAGCTACTCTAGGCTTGTTTATCAAATACTTCAAGGGCTGATGATCAGAAATAACAATGAAATGTACACCAAGGAGATAATGTCGGAACTTCTGAAGAGCAAATATGATAGCCAAACCTTCTCTTTCCGTTGTACTGTAATTTCTTTCAGCTTGGTTGAGTAGTCTGCTTGCATAAGAGATAGGTCTATCCACTTTGTGAGATGATGGTTGAGCTAGAACTGCACCAACAGCATGAAGACTAGCATCTGTATGCATATGAAATTCCAATAACCAATTAGGAACACTTAAAAGTGGAGCAGTACATAGCCTCAACTTTAGTTCACAAAATGCTTTGTCAGCTTCAGCACTCCATGACAAAGGGATCTTTTTGCTGGTAAGCCTTGACAAGGGCTTAGCAATTTCCGAATACATCCTAATGAATCTTCTGTGATACCCTGCATGGCCCAAGAAACTTTGCACTTCCTTTGGGCTTTGTGGAATTGGCATGGAAAGAATAGCTGTAACCTTTGCAGGGTCAACAGTTATACCTTCAGCAGATACTATGTGACCAAGAAGAGTGCCCTTAGTGACCAAAAAGTGACATTTATCAGGATTCAATTTCAAACCCGTTTTGAGACATTGCTCAAAAATTTCTTTTAAATTTTCCAAATGGTCATAGAAATCTTGAATTGCTGCCCTTCTATCTGTACTTGAAAATACTGAAAAGTCATCCATGAAAATGTGTAGAAAGGTTGATAACCATTTGCCCAATATCAGATAGATCGTTCTATTAAATGAAGCCGGTGCATTCTTCAAACCAAAAGCCATTCGAGTATAGACATAAGTGCCCCAGGGAGTGACAAAGGTTGTTTTGTCCCTATCATGAGGATGGATCACTATCTGATTGTAACCACTAAAACCATCCAAGAAACTATATAGAGTGTGACCAGCTACCTCCTCAAGCACTTGCTCTATGAAGGGCTGAGGAAATCCATCTTGAATAGTCACTTTATTCAAGGCACGAAAATAAACACATACTCTTATTTTTCCGCTACTTTTCTTGGGCACAAAAACCATAGAGGAGAGCCACCTGGAATGTTCTATTGGCACAATTATACCTGCTTCCTCTAGTTTTGTAATCTCTGCATTTACCGCCTCTGCATACTTCGGATTGAGTCGATATGGCCTACTTCTTACTGGCGCGGCTCCCTCAACTAAGGGTATCCGATGTAACCCAAGCTCTTTTGGTATTCCTGTTAAATCTTTGTAGGACCATGCGAAGACACTTTTGTAAGTAAAAAGCAAAGAAGTTACCTTTTGTAGCAAAGGAGGATAATGCCACAACCAGGATGCCAAGTGAACTATTTGAGGGTTCTCTTCATCCCCTAAATTTACTTCTTGAACCAATGTTTCAGAATTGGTCTTGCTTGAGAAGTCATCTCCACTATATGCAAGAGTGGATTTTAATTTATATTCTGCAACATGTTCTTTCATCCAACCTTGAGGTATATCTGCAAAAGGGAGATCTTCTCTGCTCTCAGGTTCATAATTTTCCTCCTCTGATACTTTTATATGGGTTGCCTCTTCAAGGCTTGCATTGTCCTGCAAGTGCTCATTCTCCAACACCTTGTGGTCTTCATTGCCCTTTCCTGTAATTACCTTATCTGCAACTTCTTCCTCAATTTCATTAATCTCCACTGTGCAACACTCTGCACTTCCCATCATCCAATTTAACAATGTATCCTCTTCTTGGGGTAGAGAGGGCATTACCTGAGTGTCCACAGTATATCCAGTAGTTTTTCCTGAGTCGAATCCTTCTTCCAAATGTAGTTGCAGTTGGCTATTGGTATTTGTTGAAATCCATAGTTTATTTTTTCCCCAATCTTGCAAAGCTTTTGCTTGTCTCAGCCAAGGTCTCCCCAGGAGCAAAGGATAGGAAGTCTCTTGTGGAAGTGCAATAACAACAAAATCCAACACAAAGTGGCAACCCTATACTACCATCAATACCTTTTCAATAATGCCAAGTGGCGCAACCCGATGTTGATCTACCAATGTAACCGTGAATGGTGCCAACTTGGTGGGGTTCAATTTCAGCTTCTTCATTGTAAAATCTGGCATCAAATTGATACCAGAGCCTCCATCTATGATCACACCTGTAAGAGCTTCATCCTTTATACAAACTGATAATCTCGAGCTTTGGTAGTCTGCTAAGGGTGCAGGAGGAAAATCAACCATGAAACCATCTATACTAGGTGATTGGACTAAGTGAGCAGAGTGTATAATCTTCAGTAAGTCACTTCTTATTTTTGAATCCATCCTTATAAGTTCATATAGACTAACCTTGTGATGAACACCTTTCAAGATCTGTTCAATGTTTACCTCCTGAGTGTTTTCTTGCAGACTTGTTGGTTGGCCCCTTAGAGAAGTAGTCATTTCTTCATAGGCTCCTTCAATTTCCACTTGGTCCTTCCATCCACACTTCTTTTCTTCCTCTTTATCCTGAATTCCTTGTTGTTCCCCCCTAAGGTTTGCTGCTGCTTGCCTAGCTCTGGTCATCATGGGCATAGCAGAGGATGAAACAGCATAGGATTGAGTAGTCATACCTTCTACTGGTGGGGAGACTGCAATCATGTGAATTGGAGCAGGACGACCTCTTGGGCAATCTTTGGTATAATGATCCTTGGCCTCTAGACAATGCTGACAAGGAGGTGCATCTTCTGGGAGGGAACACCTATTTTGCATGTGGCCATATTCACCACAACGATAGCACATCAAGGGTCTATTATATCTAGGCTTTGCAGGCCTATTCTCCTCTCTATTAGATGTATTTGAAGTACTAGCATAGTATGAATCCAAAGTTTGAGGGTTACCTCTCTACTGTGTACCCTTGAGGTAATAACAATCTCTGGCTTCATGACCATCTTTTCCACAAAATTGACAGCTTACCTTAATAGGGCAATTAGCATTGGAATGTCCATTGTTGTTACAGATTGTACACCAAATTTGTCTCCTTGTATATTGAGCGGTCTTCAAATCTTCTAACTCACGACGAAGTTGGGCTACTTCATCATCAGTGCGACGCAGTGGTGGCAAGAACTTCTCTTCTTGTTGATTTTCTTGCATCTTCAATGCTTCCAATTCCCTTCTCAGTTGCTCAATAGGATCCAGATCTGTAGCATACTTTGGTTGTGTATCCCCTTCAAAATGTTGCCTTGCTTCTTCAATGCGTGATGCAACTGCAACAAAATCATTGAGGGTAGCATCCAATCTAAGAGACTCACGAAGCTTTTGTTGAGATGACCTGGGCAGAGCCTTCTCAATCCACTTTTTAACCAAGAAATCACCTGGAGCATGTGGTAGTCATGCAACAAGTGCTTTTGTTCTAGTGTGAAGTTCATGAAAAGATTCACCTGGTCTTAGCTTCAAATTCTCTAGCTGCTCTAGAGCTCTTTCTGAGGAATCACTTGGTCGGAATGTCTGTGAGAATGCCGCCTTCAGAGCCTCCCATGTAGTGAAATGGCCATCTGCATACTGACTATACCATTTATCTGCAAGGCCCTCCAATGTAGATGGAAAGAGCGCCAACATTGCGTCCTCTCTATTCTGCAGACCTCGTCCACGACATAAAGAGATGAATCTCCTCACATGATCATCAGCATCCTCATAAGCTTGTCCCTTGAAGGTAGGGAATTTGATGTTTAATCTGGAGAGCAAATGAGAGAGGTCCTCCATTTGTACTGGCATTTCTTCGGACGTATCTGAGGAGAAGTCTAGAGTTCTCCTATACCTCTCTTTTGATAATGGTGTCGCACCCAAATCAATAGATAAATTTAGGGAGGGCAGAGGGGAGGTAGACTCACTAGTCGTGGTTATGGCTAACTTGTTAAGGCTCCTCCGAACACGAAGAGACTCCTTATCTGCCCGTGTATGGGTCATGTACCTACTTGCAAATGTAATAGGGCAAAAATAACTCTCATAGAAATGCAAAGGTCCCACCGGGCGTGCCAAACTGTAGAGGAGGTACTGGGGTATCCGCTTTTAACGAGAGTAAAGATTGCAGATTAATCACTTCCAGTACGTCGCCTACTCAAGGGGGGTTCTCTTTAGGGAAGTATACCCTTTAATATTTCTGTGAGTAGGCAGATACAAGTTTGCACAGAGTGGTAAATACTTCAGAAAATATAGACGACCAATGACCAAGGAAGACCGTACACTGCTTGATTCAAATCAAATGATTACAAAGTTGGGCAAATGATGAATGATGCTAACAAGTGTAAACTTAGGGATAACAAGCCACAAGCTTAGGGCTAACAAGCCACCCTAAAAGTAATTCACTCTAGTACAACTGATTCTTCTCATCAACATAAGGGGCCACTGATATGCATACTAACTCAGAACAATTTAAAAGAATTTCTCAAGAGGATAGAACCTAATCAACAACACTGACTCATAGAAAAGAAGAAGAATCCAAACTACTCTTTTACACTATAGTGCTCATAGCCCTTCACTGGGAGGCCTCCCCTCTGTAAACACACTACAGAGTAGCTCCCATAGTAGACTTGAAACCACCAAGTGCAAGAGAGAACTTCTGCACGTATACACATGGCAAAGTTACTCCAGAAAAACAATTGTACCCCAAATGAGCACAAATCCCTTGTTTTTATAGGCCTCAATAGGCCGAGAGGCCTTGCCGAATCTTCACGTCCATTGATCACGCGCCGGTGGAATGCCAAAAATTGGAGGGTTAGGTCAAATATTCCCTTGATTTGAACTGGATCCACAAAGATAGGTAGTTGCCGTGAATGGTTGGTGGCAAAAAGCTATTCCCTGCTTCCACTGCGTCCACTTCATACCTTTTATCCCATACCGTCATAGGATTGGTGACTAATAAGTCATTTCCAGTAATTTGAACTTGTTTTGCCAATCATCCTGGTCAAAGGGGTCTTCGATCGACACAATTGATTACTTCTTTAAAAATCCCGTCAATATTCCTTCTTCCTGGCACTCTTTAGATTAGGGTATACTTCTGAGGGCGTGCTTTACTTCATACTCTTGCTGAAGGAAGAGGCCCAGAGATGTGTATAATTGTGGGTGGGTATATGCAAAAATGTGTGTGTGGGTGTATGTGTGTATGTGGGTGAGTGTGTGTGTTGCATGTGTCTGTGCGAGTGAGAATGTGTGATAGTATGTGTGTGAGTGTGTGTATGAGTTGGGGGAGTGTGCATATGTATGGGCATGTGTGTGTGTTTGCACGCATAGGGGTGCATGTGTGTAAGTGTGGGTGTGTGTGACATATGTGTGTGTGGAAGTGTGCTTGAGGGTGTGTGTGGAAGTGTGCTTGAGGGTGTGTGTGGAAGTGTGTGTGTATGAGTGCATGTGTGTGTTTGTGTATGTATGTGCGTATGTGTGTTATTGTGCGGGTATGTGAGAGAGATAGAGAGTGAGGGGGTGGAGTGTGTGCGCGAGGGGGGCGGAGGTGTGAGGGGCGGGGGGTGGAGGGCGGGTGTGTGAGGGCGCGGGGCGGAGGGCGGAGGTGTGAGGGGCGGGGGGCGGAGGGCGGAGGTGTGAGGGGTGGGGGCGGAGGGCGGAGGTGTGAGGGGCGGCGGCAGAGGGCGGTTGGCGGGCTGCGGGTGGCGGAGGGGATGTGGGGGTGGGGTGGGGTCTAGGCGGGGTGCGGGGAAGTGTAGGGAGGAGGGTGGGGGGACTAGGTGGAGGCGGGGGCGGGGGAGGAAGGCGGAGGGCGGGGGGCGGATGGCGGAGGGCGGGTGGCAGGCTGCGGGTGGCGGAGGGGATGTGGGGGCGGGGTGGGGTCTAGGCGGGGTGCGGGGAAGTGTAGGGAGGAGGGTGGGGGGACTAGGCGGAGGCGGGGGCGGGGGAGGAAGGCGGAGGGCGGGGGGCGGAGGGTGGATGGCGGAGGGCGGGGCGGAGGGTGGGTGGCGGAGGGCGGGGCGGAGAGAGAGAGGGAAGGCAAAGAGAGAGGGATAGCGGGGAGAGAGAGAGAAGAGAGAGAGAGAGGGAAGAGAGAGAGAGAGAGAGAGAGAGAGAGAGAGAGAGAGAGAGAGAGAGAGAGAGAGAGGTTCATACGCTGTCGGAGAGATCCTCTCTCCCTAACTGGATATCCCACTCCTTTATTTTGACATATGAATGGTCGAAATAATGAATAGAATATTTGAAGGCATTGTGCGGGATCGGCAATGGATTTTTAATGCTCTTCATAGAATGCCAATGGATCAAATCAAGGTTCAAGGTTCTTAGATGTCATTGATTGAAGATCAAATATCCAATGTCTCGAATATGGGAGACTAGATGTTGCATTTTTTTTTGTACGATGATCCAATTATTATAAACAATGGACATGCACATTGCTGAAGGAGGACTACTCTAAATAAGTAGGTAAGCAAAGATGGTCGAGTGATACATGTGTCAGGGCGCAAGGCAATTTGATAGAGAACTCTGAGTTCTTATAGGCAAGGACGGAAGGATGACAGAGGGGCGGCTGAGTTTTCTGGGAGAAAAAGAAGGAAATTTCTTCATGCAGAGGGAGAGAGCAGTTTTCGCGCAACATTTGTATTGGTGGTTTTGGGAAAATCGGGGATGCACTCAGCTGGTAAAAACAAGACGAATGGATGCATGAGTTTGGAGGTTTTTCACCTCTGGTTTAGAAAGGTGGGCGCATGCACAACAAGGAGGGAGAGCGCTGATTTGGAATGGAAGCCAGAGCAGAAATGGCTGCCGTGTCAAGGCGCTTATCATTAGACGATTTATAGAGGAGCTTTATCTCAGAATCGGGAGGGGGGGAATCATTGCGCGTCTAAGAGACAGACAAAGGAATCGAAGGCCCTCATAGAGGTAAACAGCAGAGAACAATTGGAATTCTGTGGGTGCTGAGAACATTATTCTTTATCGGAAAATTTGTCAGGAGAGGGCAGCCTGCTCATTAGATAGGGAAGGACTGCGCTGGTCAAGTACGAATATCTGCGAAGGTCTGAGGGGCTCTCAAGTTTTGGAGCTGCAAAGAGAAAGGAACCTATGCGCTGTTATGGAAGGGAGCTGCATGGGAATCACTGAAGGAATCTGATCGGTAGAGAAGGGGGTACAATCAGTTTGCGAATTGAGCTCGTGAACATTGACAATATGATCTGAAAGAGATGGGAGAAGCATACAGTAAATCTCTGATGACTGACACATGTACATCTATCGGAGCATGGCGATCACTATGATGAAGAAGTCTTATGGATGAGTGCTAACAGTTATGCGCATAACATGATTATTTGACAAAACAAGAAACTTGATTAATGGGTCGCGCAAGTCGTTGATCATCTGTAAGTTATGACTTTTGATCTATTATGTGTATGTTTTTTTTTCTTGAATCATGTCACTTTGAAACTAACCTCTTTTAATATAAACCATTCTGCATCACGTCGAAGAATTGTTGTCAGTTAAGTTTCAGTTTTGAAAGATAGCTCATAAATGTTATGTAATGTTGATTTGATGTTTGCGCAGCAAATATACCTGAACGTTTGCAGCGAAACGCAGTAAAGTCATACCCAGAACTACTTTTGCTTAATCTAAAGATGCGCTGGTACTATTTATTAAAGTCATGATAATTAATAAGTAAAATTATATCACGTAAGGCACAGATACTTATTCGGTTAATTGATATATATTCAAAGTGAATATTTGCTGATATGATGAACCGTGTAAGTAATATCTTCAATGATGCTTGTCAAAAGGATACGGTCGGAGACACAATTATATAAAGAACAATTAATGATATGTGTATGTATACAGTTGTTTTTGCTACTTGCTTTCATCCAAACCTTGTTATTTTGAGCTTAATCTTGCATATATCGTTTGTGCAAAGATGTTCTAGTACTTTCTACTTGATTTGATTATTATTGAATTCCTGACAGTATCTGAATAATCAGTCATTAAAGAGTTTCAATTTTCTTTTTGTTTCACGATAATGTTTCAAACGTTGAATTAAAATGATAAGGTTGAAATGTTTCCAAAGCACCAACTGTTTCCTTCCGTTGCCTGAATAGCTTTAATTCTATCTTCCGATATCATAACATTCCTAATTGTGTCTTTGTATTGATAATGAAGTGTACAGTAAAGTAAAGCAAGGCTACTGAAATAATCGATTTCTAAGAAGTAAGATTTATTAGCAATTTGATCTGCAATTCTAAATTGGCTTCAGTGATAAAGGAGTTTCGTGATTGCATCTTTTGACTACAGAAATCGAATGTTCTAATTAAATTGGAACCATCATAAGTGGTTAAGTTAGAACCGTCTTTCATTGCAAACCCATGTTTCTGCAACAAATTGAAATGTTTGAACTAGCATAGCATGTTATGACTTATGCTTTGAAACGTTTATTGACTTGTTGAACTTCAAGATAGGACTTAATCAAATTCTAAGTCCAATCTAGTGAACGATACAAAGTTTCATTCTTGAAGAAGATTATTTACTCTTTGTCAATTTTTTTGTTGGAACCTTTCATACCAAAGTTAATTTGCATTCTATTCACATATGAGTTGATCAATTCGTTTAATCCATTCAAAAGAACGTTCTATTAATCTCCTTCTTCCAATTTTGTGCGATTAATTGAGTTATTTAACATACATCTTCTTTGAGTTCTCATCATACCTGAGTTGCTCCAAGCACCCGGTGTGTGCCGTATTTTTGGCGGTCGCCCTGATCCACCGACCATCGCTTTTCGCTCCGACAACGCGGTAAAAGAGAGAGAGAGAGAGAGAGAGAGAGAGAGAGAGAGAGAGAGAGAGAGAGAGAGAGAGAGAGAGAGAGAGAGAGAGAGAGAGAGAGAGAGAGAGAGAGAGAGAGAAAGAGAGAGAGGGAGAGAGAGAGAGAAAAAAAAAAAGAAAGAAAGAAAGAAAGAGGGGATGGGAGAGAGAGAGAGAGAGAGCGAGAGAGAGAGAGAAGGAAAGAAAGAAGAAAGAAAGAAAGAGGGGATGAGAGGCATGCGGGCAGTGGGGAGAGAAAGAGGAAGTTAGAGAGAAAGAAAGGGAAAAGAGGGGTGCTACAGTGATCAAGGTAGATCCTTCCCTCTTCGTAAAGAGGGACCACTCAAAGGTCATATAACTTTTTCATGTGTAGATGACATAATCATTACAGGTTATGATGTAGATGAAATTAAGAGGTTCAAAGCTCAAGTGAAAGAAGATTTCAAGATGATTGATCATGCCTTACTCACTTACTTCCTAGGTTTGGAAGTGGTATATATAGAAAAAGATATGTTCCTAACTCAGAGAAAGTACATTGGAGATATGCTTACCAAGTTGAAGATGGGAAATACAAAGGTCTCAGGTACACCTACGGAGGTAAATCAAAAGCTAAGTGCTCATGAAGGTGAGTTAAGTGAAGATGTGAATAGTTATCTAAGTCTTGTAGGAAGTTAGAACTATGCTACTCTAACTAAAGTAGATATATGCTATGGAGTTAGTGTGCTAATCCACTTCTTGCACACCCCAAGGAAGCCTCACATGGAAGCAGCCAAAAGAGTCCTAAAGTATTTGAAGAGCACAATTAATGAAGGGTTGTAGTACCCTTATACCTCTGATATAGATGTCAAATTATTTTCTAATGGAGATTCGGCAAGATCAAAAGATGATAGGAGAAGCACCTCACACTATCTTACCTTTGTGGGTACCAAATTAATCTCATGGTCATCCAAGAAGCAACCTATAGTTGCCCTCTCATCAAGTAAAGTGGAATATAGAGGACATCTAAATGCTAATCAAGAAGCTATGTGGATTAGGACCCTATATTCAGATTTACGGATGAATACTACTACTCCACAGATATTTGGAGACATCATTAGTTCATTACATCTTGCCCCTAACCCAATCCATCATGCGATGAACAAACATATTGAAGTTCACTACCATTATGTTAGTTCACTACCATTGAAGTTCACTCTCATATGTATCTACAAATCAACAATGTCCAGATATGATGAAAAAAGCATTAGATCGAAGGAAATGAAGTAGGTTCGAATCTATGATTGGATTATAGTAAATCATGAAGGACTAAAGACTCAAGCATATTAGCTTGAGGGGGAGCTGTTAGTAAATTTAGGAAGCCTAAAAGCTTGGCTAAATATTCATGACTACTCTTTCTTTTTCTTCATCTCACTTAAGGAACTACATGTGAACACATGCTTGCCATTTTGGCATAATTATCTTGGAAAAATGTAAATGTTAAAGGAAGATGGAATCTCATGGACTTAGAAGATTCAATTCATGAATTTTGTTTTGAAGGAATTAAATCAATTATGTACCTAAAGTATAAGAACACTTTTAGGTGAGTGAAAATTCAAATTCAAACTCACTTATGAGTAAAAAATAGAGATGATTTTAGTCTTGGGTTATTGTGAGTCATTCTGGGAGTTAGTGAGCTACACCATTGAGCATACATTGAGTGCAACTCATATAGTCCACTACATTACACTTGTACGATATGTCCATTATCCTATACATTTTGATACGTTTCTTCAAGTATATCTCTGTCTACTTCTCTCTATTGCATTTTCATCATTTTAATGATTTTGCAAAAAGGATTTCTCAATGTGTACTTAGTCATTTGCTATAGTTAACTTGTTATAGTTATCATGAAGTGTAACTTATCTACATATCAACTTTCATTAACTTTGGTTCAGCCCATCTCGAGATATGAAGTGAAGAAGGTGACTATGTTTGCTTACCTTCTAGTTCTTGAAATGTCGGGATGAATCCCCTAATTTGTTAGATTCATTTCTCATTGTATGGTGCATCTACATTCATGAAATAAATTGCTTTAGCACGTTATGCTCTGTAAATAGATGTGTGAAAAATTTGTGTGGTTAGTTCATATGATATTGTGAGCTATGAGCAAAATACTAAGCACTTGCATTCTCAAAATAGAAGGTTTCATCACATTCTTAGCATATGCAAGTTATCTATGTTAATGAAAACTTTTGGGAATGATGTTTCAAAGCTCTTGCTGGTTAAAAATGCATTAACATACATCCAAATGAGTCTATGAAGCATCCCTGAAGCTAACTTGGCAAGTGTAGAGTAGGGTTTGTGCAACACAAACTCATCTCTAGAACCTACCAATCCATCTCCTTAGAGTGCATGCCTACATGTTACTTACCTCTATTGTACTTTATGGAATAATGGAATTATAAATGGATTATAATGTCTAAGAGGTTTTCAATGTGTTTTGTGTTTTGATTTAGCATGTGAAGATTCATGAGGGTGTGAACGTGTGTGGACTTATTCAGATATTTTTGGAAGTTATTTAAAACACTATTTAGAAGATAGTATTTTTAGTTATTTTTGTAAAAATAATAGATCCCTTTAGAAAGCAATGTTTTTTGTAAAAATAGAAAATCATGATTTTGTAAATAAAGTAGACTTTTGTAAAAAGCACACTTTTCAAAGTGCTGCTCTCATGTATCTTCTATTCCGAAAGTAATAAGAAATACCTATAAATACACATGCTCTGATAGACCCATCTATCAGAGTATGTGGGGGGACATTATACCCAATGTTATCTCAAGTCTCTTGTCTCTTTCAATTCTGTGAGTACTTTTATGTGATTTCATTTATGTACTATGCTCTGCATATGTGCGTATGGGGGATCCAAAGGTCAACAATGGTATCGTAGCCAAGGCTCGTCCGTGGAGGTGTATACATCTGCATCCAATCATGATTCATGGCATCCTCTCGTTAATCAACGACTGTCTCAACCATTTGGTGTAGGTTTTTATTTATCAAATTTGTTCGTTTTGGTTCCCCAGTTAGTTTTTCCAATTCTTTTCAAATTTGGTATTGTTCATTGTGCTCATTGTCACACTGTACCCCCTGTTCTCACTCTCACATTGTAGCCCTTGTGCTCACTATCACACTATGCCCCCTATGCTCATTGTGTTCACTATGCTCACTGTACTTGTTGTACCCCTTGTGCTCACTGTGCTCATTGTACTCACTCTACCCTCTCTACTCAATGTGCACTATTCACTGTTGAAGTTTGGTTTGGTTATCAAACTAGTTTGCGTAGGACTATGGCATAACTTTGGCATCTTTTGTTGGAGTTAGACGTCTGTGGAAGCACGTGAACAACACAAGGAAGAAGAAGAAGCTTTGAGCACAACACACAATACTGAATGTATTACTAGAGAATGTACAAAGATCAGTAGCCCATTAGGCTAATAGGAATATATACAAGCCAGAAGAAAACCTCCTAAAGAGGGAAAAAGTGCCCTCGTGGTCCTAGTGTGTTCACACACATCACTACCTAAATATATCAACAAATCCCCCCTGGGAGTGATGTGGTGAGCAAGGAGCTGGCACTCATGTATAAGGAAGTGCCAAGCTATGTGGAAATCACTCCACAAAAGCAAGTAAGCCCAAAGCTTTGCGGGAAGCTTCAAACTTCTCCCTAGGCAAAGCCTCCGTGAAAAGGTCTGCAATGTTTTCCTGTGTGGGCACATATGCCAAGCTGATCTCCCAAGCAGAGAACCTCTCCCTGACATAATGATAATGCACATCAATGTGCTTAGTGCGACCATGGAACAGAGGGTTCCTCGCAAATGCCAATGCGCCTTGACTGTCAGTGAAGATGGTGGTAGCAGAAGACTGACCAACACCCAAATCCGCCATAAGGCATTTGAGCCACACACACTCAACAGTAGCTGTGAAAGCTTCTCTATACTCAGCCTCACAATTGGAAGTGGTCACAGTAGGCTGCTTCTTGCTCAATCAAGATATACATGAGCTACCAAGCATGAAGCAAAAGCCACTAGTGGACACACGAGTCTCATAGCAACATTTCTTCATGGAAGTCACCATTCAAAAATGTTGTTTTAATGTCCAATTGATGTATATTCCAACCATGATGGGATACAAGTGTAGAGATGCTCCGAGTAGTAGTCATACGGCATGTAGGTGCAAAGGTCTTCTCAAAATCAATGCCTCTTTCCTATGCATAACCCTTTGCAACAAGCCTAGCCTTATACCTATCAACTATACCATCCGGTTAACGCTTCAGATTGTATACCCACTTAGTTCCAATGGCCTTCTTGCTAGAAGGCAAGTCACATAAAGACCAAGTACCATTCTTCATTATAGCATCATATTCAGGTTGCATAACAACCATCCAATTTTTCTGAATTTTGTGCTTCATCAAATGAAACAGGCTCATTCTCATCAGAGAGACTAGATGCAGCCATAACATAGCAATCTAACGCAAAAGAGGCACTATGAGAGCCTGAATGAGTACGATATGATAGAGGTGCATCTAATTTGCTATCACACAAAGTCTGCACCAGCCATTTTGGCATAGTTTTTGCCTACTCAATATCAGCTCTCTCATCAACTAGTGCATCATGTAAATCTGCATTAGAAATGGAATGATCTGCATCATCACATGAAACCTGCAAAGGTTGAAAAGTTGCCTCATTAGGTTGAAAAGTGATGGAGAGTGTTAATCTCCAAAAGAACAAGTTAACCTTGAATTTAGATCACCTCTATATCAAGATCAACTTTAGACTCCACCTAATTTAGAGAATCTTCACCAAATTATCAGAAAATTGATTATTCTGAAAATTTCAGTTTCTTCAGAAAAGTCTGCTGCAGATTAGTCACTCATTGACTAATCAATCCTGTAAAGTTTTTGATAAAACTTTGCACAACACTTCGCCTTAAGGTTGCGCAACTTTGCCAAGTTAAATCTCTCAAAAGATTAAGTACACACTGAGAAATGTGTGAAACACTTTACCTATGTCTGAAAGTGCTTCTCTGCAATGGCGACTTTGACACCTGCAACTTCTTAGCACTGGTTCTCCCAAAGTAAATCCCGTTTGATCAAGATCTTTTAGCCATAGATAGCTTACCTTCCAACTTAGATTTTAAGCCCTCATTTGTGTAAAACTTTACACTGTAGACTGAGCAATGATCATTTCATTGAAGATGAAATGTGCGCCAGATTTCTCGACTGTTAGAACATTCTTACATATGAATGTTCCTAATCAAAATTCTCACAGCCTGATTACAATTAACCTCTCAAATTCTAGCCACAGATAGATTAGCTATGGACTTAGATACTTGCAAAAGGATTTCTCAAAAGATTAAACACAGAGGGAGCAGACAGCAAAATATCGGGCGCAAAATTTTTCGATTTCTCAGAAAATTTACATCTAAGTGAGGATGGACAATTCACTCACTCTTCATGTGTCTAATGACACTAATTTCTCTCTTCCTATTCTCAAATCTCTTCTGCTCTACTTGCCCGACCTTTTCAAACATATTTATAGATGAATATATACAAGTGTATGACTTAAACAAGAGTATAAGTCAGCTAATGTACATATGTGTACATATCTTTGAGTTTTCTGAAAATATCCTTCCTTCAACCATCTGACTTTGTTTCCTTCTTGACTCCTTGACTTCATTTCTCCATAATTCTTCAATTGATGATTGTCATGCACCAACAGCTCCCCCTCAATCATTAATTGAGGTTCTTCTCTATCTTCTTTACTCCAGCCATATCCTTGAATCTTTGTAGTTTTGGTCCATCTAGACTTTTAGTCATCATATCTGCAACTTGATCTTTTGTGGGAGTGTGTATGACTTCAATCTCTTTCTAAATGACCTTCTCTCTCAGAAAATGATACTGTATTTCAATATGCTTAGTTCTAGCATGAAATACAGGATTAGCTGCCAAGTATAATGAACTCATATTGTCTCCACAAATAATAGGAGTACTCTGAATCACATCAAAAACTTTCAAAAGTGTCTTTAGCCATATTACCTCTTTTGCAGCTTCCACCATACCTTTATATTCTGCTTCTGTAGATGACAAAGCAACTGTATGTTGCTTCTTGGAACACCATGAAATCAATTTGTCTTCTACATAGCACAAGTATCCATGTGTTGATCTTCTATCATCCACATTACCTGCCCAATCTGCATCACTATATATCTTGATTCTTGTATCTGAAGTAAACCCATAGTACAACCCTTCTTTGAGTGTACCCTTGATGTACCTAAGTACTCTTTGTCCTGCAATCCAATGTTCCTTTCTAGGACAATGCATGAATTGTGAAAGCACACCAAGTGCATATGACAAGTCAGGCCTTGTCAATGTAGCATAAATCAAGCTACCAACCAAACTTTGATAGAGTTTCATATCTCTGAACTCTTCTCCTCCAAACCTAGACAATTTATGGTTCACTTCCAAAGGTGTAGGTGCAACCCTGCAATCTTCCATTTTAAATTTGGTTAGCAAATTTTTAAGATACCTTTCTTGGGTCACATATACTCCATGTTGAGTATAAGAGATCTCCATTCCCAAGAAGAATGATAGGTTCCCCAAATCACTAATTTTGAACTCTTTCTCCATCTGCTTTTTGATCATTTGTATCCCCTTATCATCTGTTCCTGTAAGTATTATGTCATCAACATAAATACACACATAAATAAACCCATCTTCACTTGCTTTGACTAGCAAGCTACTATCTGCCTTTGATGCTTGAAATCCAAGATCATTCAAGAATTTTACAAGCCTATAATTCCAAGCCCTTGGGGCTTGCTTCAACCCATACAAAGCTCTCTTGAGCTTACACACATAATTTGGACTCACTTGATCTTTGAATCCATCTGATTGCTCCATGTAGACTTCATCTGAAATGTAACCATTCAAGAAAGCATTTTTAACATCTAATTGAGACAACTTCCAACCTTTACAAGCAGCAATTGCAATGAGTGTCCTGATGGTTGTCATCTTTGCCACAGGACTATATGTCTCATCATAGTCCACTCCATATGTCTGTGCATACCCTTTCACAACAAGTCTAGCTTTGTACCTAGACACACTTCCATCTGCAAATCTTTTAGTCTTGTAAACCCACTTACATCCAATGATCTTCTGACTATTAGGTTTAGGAACCAAATCCCATGTTTGATTCTCTATCAATGCATCATACTCCTCTTGCATAGCATCTTCCCAATTCTTCTTCCCTTTGGCCTCTTCATATGTAGAAGGGTCTTCATCTGCTTTTACCAAATAAGCATAATCTTTAGTAGTTAAAAATGAAGTGTCATAGCTATACCTTGTAGGTTGCCATTTGTGCCTAGATGATCTCCTAACTTCTGCACTTCTTGAGGTCTCTGGTTCATCACATTCTGGATCAAACCTTGGCCTCTCTTCAACTTCAATCTGCACTTCATTACTCTCACTTTCATCAAGTAATTGAACCTTTGCTTTACCTTTTCTTTGTTCCACTACTTCTTCATCATCTGCATGTACATTATATTTACCTGCATACCAAGTACCTTGCTCATCAAATGTAACATCCTTGGATACAATAAATTGTTTTGTGGATGGACTCCACAACCTGTATCCCATTTGCTTATCATCATAACCAATGAATACATACTTCTCTGCCTTAGGCTCCAACTTATGCCTCAATTGAGATGGCACATATGCATATGCCAAGCATCCAAATATTCTGCAATGATCCAAGGTAGGTTTCTTACCCCACCAAGCTTCATATGGTGTCATACCCTGCAAAGCTTTACAAGGCAATCTATTAACCAAATATGTAGCTGTATTAACAGCCTCAGCCCACAAATAATTTGGGCAATTCTTCTCTTTCATCATGGACCTTGCAAACTCAACAAGAGTCCTATTTCTTCTTTCTGCTACCCCATTTTGTTGAGGAGAGTACCTGCAAGTAACTTCTCTCTTTATACCTGCATTCCACAAATAATCATTGAACTCATTTGAAAAATACTCTCCCCCTCCATCTGACCTTAGTCTCTTCAATTTTTGACCTGTAATCCTTTCTGCATATGCATGATAGTGTTTAAATGTATTAAACACTTCTGACTTTTCCTTAATCACATAAATTGTGATCCACCTGGTAGCATCATCAACATATATGACATAATATCTTGAACCATTTATACTAAAGTCCTTTGAAGGACCCCACACATCTGTATGCACCAATTCAAGTCTTTCTGAATACATAAATCCATGCTTGGAATAGGATTGCTTATGAGCCTTACCTAATTGACATGCCTCACATCTGTATGTCATGTGTTGACCTGCAATGTTAGGCATTCCAAGCACTGAATCATTGTTAATCATTTCTTTGATACCTCTTTCATTAAAGTGTCCAAGTCTTTTGTGCCAAAGATCCAATTCTGATACCTTCTGCTCTCCATATGTGAACATAGCATGTCCAACATTTCCTTGTACCTTCAATGTGAAAAGCCTTCCTTCTTTCTTTCCTGCAATAACTTGTTTATACCCTTGACTAGGGTCTTCCACATAAACTCCATCATTTGTGAACCTTACCTCATATCCTTTTTCCACAATTTGACCTACACTGATCAAATTCTTTGGAATTGTGGGAACATAAAGTACCTTACTCAGAAGAGTGCTCCCATCCTTAGCTTTGACTGAACCAATTGACTTTACCTTATGCTTTGTATTATCACCTGTCTGCACTGTATGATTAATTGCATTATGATCTAGGTCAATCATCAAAGCAATATTTCCACTTAAATGATTACTACATCCTGAATCAATATAGAACACTCTCATGTCCTCATGTGAGGTTTCACATGTATTCATAATGAGAGTCGAATCCTCCTTTTGATCTGATGCATAGTTGTAGTAGGTGTTATTATAGGATTGACTTTGGAAGTTTCTTCCACCACCTCTTCCAAAAGAATTCCTACCACCTCTACCTCTGAAATTTCCTCTCTGAAATCTACCTCCTCTTGTTCTTTGATTAAAGTTCTGATAATTACCATTGTTTTGATTATTGTGCCAACAATCATGAGATAGATGATTGGTCTTACCACATATCCAACAAGCTCTTGCATTATCTTTGTTGTTTCTGCCTCTTCCTCTACTTCTGCCATTTCCTCTTCCTCTTATGAAGTTTGCTTGGTTTGATGTACCTTCTTCTTCACCTGATTGTTGCTTCCCTTTGTTGGCTTTCTTCTTGTCTTTAGAATACATTGCATGACCTGCACTCTTATCAACATCTCCTTTGACATCATTCTCAAAAGTTAGCATATGACCTAACAATTGATTCAAGTCAGGAGTAAAGTGATCTAATGAAAGTTCTGTAGATAAAATGAAAGGCTTCCATTTCTCATCTCCTCTTAGTCCTGTGAGTATTTGTCTTACCAATTTGTCTTCTTCAATATCTTCATCAACTGCACCTAAAGAATCTGCAATGTCCTTCATCTTTGTCACATAATCAGAGATTGATTGTGAGGCCTTCTTCTTGAAGGTAGTAAACTCTGCCCATAGTGAAGCCTTCCTTGATTTGGTTGTATTTTGGAAATGCTCTTCCAAAGCATTCCAAATGTCACAAGCACTTTCAAGTCCTCTAATGTGAGGAAGCAAATAGTCATTGACTGCCATGTAGATGATGCTTCTTGCTTGAGCATCCTTCTTCATCCAATTCTTCAAATCTGCAAGCTCCTCCGTAGTTGGAACACTAGGATCTCTGAATTCTGGCTTTTCTTCATCTCCTGTGATGTATCCTATCAGATCTTTGCTCATAAGGTGAGCTTCCATCCTCATAGACCATGCAGGATAGTTCTCTCTATCCAATTTTTCAATTTGGAGACTATCTCCCATCCTTACTTCACCTGTAGTCTCAAAACTTTAACCTTTACAGATAATAAATGTACCTTTACTTCGAATGTTGCTCCTTCTGATCCTTTTGATGCTCTTTGTATGTCTTCCTTTGATCTTTCTTCAACCTTTACCCTTCTGCACCTTCAAAATGTAAAGATTTGTACTTCTGCAATAGTCGGAGTCTTCTTCACTTCAATTTTGACACAACCTGCTCTGATACCACTGATGGAGAGTGTTAATCTCCAAAAGAACAAGTTAACCTTGAATTTAGATCACCTCTATATCAAGATCAACTTTAGACTCCACCTAATTTAGAGAATCTTCACCAAATTATCAGAAAATTGATTATTCTGAAAATTTCAGTTTCTTCAGAAAAGTCTGCTGCAGATTAGTCACTCATTGACTAATCAATCCTGTAAAGTTTTTGATAAAACTTTGCACAACACTTCGCCTTAAGGTTGCGCAACTTTGCCAAGTTAAATCTCTCAAAAGATTAAGTACACACTGAGAAATGTGTGAAACACTTTACCTATGTCTGAAAGTGCTTCTCTGCAATGGCGACTTTGACACCTGCAACTTCTTAGCACTGGTTCTCCCAAAGTAAATCCCGTTTGATCAAGATCTTTTAGCCATAGATAGCTTACCTTCCAACTTAGATTTTAAGCCCTCATTTGTGTAAAACTTTACACTGTAGACTGAGCAATGATCATTTCATTGAAGATGAAATGTGCGCCAGATTTCTCGACTGTTAGAACATTCTTACATATGAATGTTCCTAATCAAAATTCTCACAGCCTGATTACAATTAACCTCTCAAATTCTAGCCACAGATAGATTAGCTATAGACTTAGATACGTGCAAAAGGATTTCTCAAAAGATTAAACACAGAGGGAGCAGACAGCAAAATATCGGGCGCAAAATTTTTCGATTTCTCAGAAAATTTACATCTAAGTGAGGATGGACAATTCACTCACTCTTCATGTGTCTAATGACACTAATTTCTCTCTTCCTATTCTCAAATCTCTTCTGCTCTACTTGCCCGACCTTTTCAAACATATTTATAGATGAATATATACAAGTGTATGACTTAAACAAGAGTATAACTCAGCTAATGTACATATGTGTACATATCTTTGAGTTTTCTGAAAATATCCTTCCTTCAACCATCTGACTTTGTTTCCTTCTTGACTCCTTGACTTCATTTCTCCATAATTCTTCAATTGATGATTGTCATGCACCAACAAAAAGTTGCCTTATTAGACTGTCCACCTGTAAAAAGAGGCAGCAAAGTATCATACATGTCTTTGGAGGTAACAAATGTCGCCTTAGTACATGAAAGCAATGGCTCAATAACATCTTCCATAAGAACAACATCACGGCTAACGAGAATGCATTTAGTTTGTGGATGATATAGATGATAGCCTTTACTTTCACAACTGTAGCCAACAAAAATACATTTTACTGCTTTATCAACCAATTTTTTGCGATGTTGTTCAAGCACTAATGCATATGCCAAACAACCAAAAAAACACAGATGAGCAACAGACGGCTTACGATCATGCCAAGCCTCATATGGAGTGATACACCACAACGCTTTAGTAGGACACTTGTTCAGTACATATGCTACACACATGACAATGTCAAGCCAAAAACTATGTGGTAAAGCCTGACTCTTGACCATACACCTCGTGATCTCCATGAGTGACCTATTCTTTCATTCAGCAACTCCATTCTATCGAGGTGTATAGGGGACTGTACACTTGTGTTTTATCCCATGTTAAGCCAGAAATGCATTAAAATTAGAAAACATATATTCCTCCCCTGGATCAGAACCAAAAACCATTTTACATGCTGACAAATTTTCAACCAAAACCAAAAAATGTTTGAAGCACATGAACACTTCAAACTTTGCCTTCAATGGATATACCCATGCATGCCTAGAAAAAATCATCGATGAAAGTCAAGAAGTAAAGATAATTCCCAAAAGAAGGTGTCTACATAGGACCGCAGACATCTCTATGTACAAGCTGCAATTTCTGAGTAACCCGAACTAAACCATCTTTTGGAAAGGATGAACGCTACATTTTGCCCAATATACAGCCTTCACAAACATGTTTTCCAAGTGCCTCAGGTTTGCGCAAAGAGGACACCATTTCAGATTTTTGTAGGGGTAGCAAACTAGCAAGATTCAGATGATCAAAGCGTGCATGCAAAAGCTTTGCATCTGACATAGCTTGATAATCATTTACTACACATGTCAAATCATTTACAGATCTTTCATGGTCTATGAGCTTATACATCCCACGATATAAAATGCTAGAAGAAATAATCACGCCGCCATTTGATAGATCGTGAATTGTACACCTCTCATCAACAAATTTCACAACCAAGCCAATCTTGGCTAATGCAAAAACTGATAACAGGTTCTTCTTGATCCCTGGCACAAATAAAGCATCTAACAAAGTGAAAGAACTACCATCAGTAGTAGTCAAAATGATCTTACCAACTCCCATAAGAGGATAAGAGGAGTTGTTGGCGCATGTAAGATTATTCCCTGTACGGGTAGGCTCTAGTGAAGAGAAGAAACAGCACTGCGAGGTAATATGTTTGGTTGCCCACTGTCAAAATACCAAACATCTGAGTCTAGTGCAGACATGCATTGCTCATGAGAAGATGGGTCAAAACTGCAAACAGTAGTAAACACCCATTCTTCTTCCTACATACGATTAGCAGACTCCGTTTTTGGTATAGAGGCTTCTGCAACAACCATTCCAGCCTCTTTCTTCTCTGCCTCTTTCACAACCAGTTTTGGACAGCTCTTTATGATATGATCATTCCCTTTACAGTACTTACAAAGCAATTTCTACTTTTCTGATTTTTTCTCATCTTTGTCTTGCTTCTTCAAATGTGTAGCATTTGTAGATTTCTGCTTACTAGTTGAAGAGCTCCATTTTCCTTTGCCCTTTTGATTAGCCAGGAAAGCTTCATCTGCAACTCGCATAATGGACCTATTCTTCCTAGATTAATCTTCCTGCAATAGAACAGAGACTAACTTCTCAAATGATAAGGCATTTGGATTTCCTTTCATCATCAACTGAAGAGTAGAAGCAAAACTCTGATATAAATCAGGAAGACCACTCTTCAACTGTTTTCAGGGGTAAGCAACACGAGCCTCATTCCTAGCTTGGTAGAATGTGGCAAGTGTATCCTGAGCATCCTTAGCTGTCCTGTAAGAGCGAATATGAGGAATAATGGCACGTTTGATAGACAAAGCTATCAATGCATGTGCCTGGGCATCTCTGCCATCCCAACGAATCTGCTCTACAGTAGGTGCAGCAAAAACCATAACACAAACAGGAATATGTAGAATATCATCATCTTCGACACCTTCTGCATCAGCTTCAGTACCTGCAATTGTAATGGTTGTAGGTGTGATAGGATGTTTTTTGACACCCTGCACAATGTTCCACAGTCCTTTTGCAACGAACACATGTCGCATCATATAAGCCCATAACAGTAGTTGGTACCATCCAACTTATCCTCAATAGCCAACATACGGAATACATCACTCTAGGGAAATAAACCTCCTAAAGAGGGAAAAAGCTGCCCCGGCGGTCCTAGTGTGTTCACCCACATCACTAACTAAATATATCAACATCTTTGGCTTCTCTTGCACTCATGGTTCTCCTGGATCACTTTGGTTCCCTTTGGTTCCATTGACAACCATTGGCTACAGGCAAACCAATTCTAACACATGAGTGGTAATAAGGGCTTAGTTATTTCCCTAGTTAGCCTATTTAGTTCCTTATCTAGCATATAGGGTATTTGATCCCACAACCTCATACTTCTAAGAGAAAAGCTTTATCCACTTGCCTATTTTCACTGATTGATACCCCATTCCTTTTAATTAATATTTAACACAACCTTTTAAACTATCTTCACTTTATTTATTTATTTATTTGTTTATTTATTTAATTATTTATTCAGCACTCTCATTTATTTTATTTATTTATATATTATTATTTATTTATTCACTTATTATTATTTATTATTTTTATTTTTATTTTTATGTTTATGCACTATTGTTAAGATTTATTTTTTCACATGCTAAGTCCAAGGTTTTGGTTATATATAAGGCCATGGACCTTACCCATAACATTGAGGATTTTGGTACATCACCCGTACCTGGGATAATGCTTGAGCAACATATGGAACTTTTGTTTCAACAACTCCAAAATGCTCAAAACGAACATGATGGTACACTCCAAAAACTACAAAGTGATGACAATAACCTAGTTAGGGTGGTGAAGGACATTATCACCACTCAAGGACAAGGCATAGAGTCCAAGATTGGTGCTAAAAATTTCCAATTTTCATGATTGATGAAAAGGTGGCCAATTTGTTCTTTCATGGCTTTCTCAATCAGATGAATTTTACTCGGATGAATCTTATTTTAAAAGTGAGAAACTGAAATTTGTTACTAATTATTTGGTGGGTAAGGACCGGTTATGAAGGAATGATATGCGCCAAAGCACCGTCTGCCCTACCACATGGGATGCATTTCAAAAGAAGATCAAGGAGTCCTTCCTTCCTCCCCAATTTCACTTACATGCTCGTCGATCATGGTTAATTTTTAGGTGGAAAGATGGAGAGATTGTATCTACCTATGGTGAATGCTTTTTGGCAATGACTAGACGTACTTATTGGTTTACCAAAAATGGCTCTTGAAGATACCTTGCAAAGAAATTGTGAAGATGGTTTGGAGATGGGAATCCGAGCCAAACTCAAAACTCTACGTCCTGCAACCCTGTATGAAGCTATTTCTTTTGCACATGATGTTGAGAACGATTTTCAATCCATCATCAAGTTCATTTGCTTACAACAAATGCATCAATGACCACAACAAGTCAAGCCGAGTTTTCCCTTCAGCGTCCTTTTTCTACTTTTTCTTCTCCTACTTTTTAGCACCCACCTATGTTTTAATGCCCTCCTCAATCCAATTTCTCACCAGTACCCAAGATAAACCATTTATACCCTACCGAACCTCCAACTCTTCAAACAACGATGATGAATGCTCAACAAAGAGGCCCTATATCACTTGTTGGCATTGTGATAAGTTTGGTCATACTAAATCTAAATGTAGGTTTGGAAAAACAACATGAAACCTGTCGGAGCTCAAGTAAACAACATGGAGGTGGTTTCTAAAGACATTCAACCTCATTGGATCGAAGAAGCTTTGGAAACTAATCTAAGTACCTTCGGTAACACAATATTTTGCATGCAAGGTACTATTAACGGTAAAGTTTTTAATATTTGACATGATGATGGTAGTTTGCATCATTTTATTTCTCATACACTAGCAGAAAATCTCCAATTAAAACCACTTCCTTCTATGTATGAAGTTAGTGCTGCATTTCAAGGAAATATATATAATTTTACAAGTGAAGTGCATAACGTTTGAATTTGTATAGGTTCATATGTAGATGAATGCACATTCTTAAATGCTCCTTCGCAGTCCTATGATGTTATACTTGGTATGCCTTTTCGTCATCATTATAACATATGCATTGATTATCGTACACACACCATGCGTTTTAAGTTTAACAATCAAGATATTTCTTTGTGTATAATGCATGACTTCCAAACATCTCCATTGATTACTCATGATCAAGTAAAATGTGCATTTAGGAAAGGTTACAATTCATGTATTGTTTTTGTCAATAATATAGTTGATTACACACATACACTTCTTGATGCACATAAATCATTTATGGTTTCCTATAAGAAGTGGTTTATGCTTGGTTTGCTTCTAAGATACCACATTCAAGGGAATCTCTTGACCATAATATATACTTAATTCTTGGTAGTTCTCCTCCCTATAAAGCACCTTACAGGCATGGATCTTTACATCAACAAGAAATAGCTAATCAATTTAAAGATTTACCTCAAAAAGGATTTATAAACCTAGTTCTTCTCCCTTTGGAGCACCCATTCTTTTAGTAGAGAAGAAGAACAAGACTTATAGGATGTGCATTGACTATGGGGCACTCAATAGATCAAAATTAAAAATAGATATCCTATTCTTAGGATAGATGATTTTCTAGATAGGCTTCATGGACCACGTGTCTTTAGTAAAATTGATCTTAAATATGGGTATGATCAGATAAGAATGACACCAAATGATAGTTACAAGACTGCTTTTAGAACTCAAACACGTCATTTTGAACTCATGGTAATGCCTTTTGGACTCATCAATGCATTTCCTACATTTGCATGAATGATGAATAAAATTTTTCTTGAATTTCAAGCTTTTGTTGTTGTTTTCTTTCATGATATAGTTGTCTATAGTGAGAATGATGATGACAATGCAAATCATTTAGCAACAATCTTTAATTTTTTATGCAAAAAAAAACTTATGCCTATCCTAAAAAGAGTTAGACTATTTAGGACATATTGTTTTTAGTAAAGGTGTTCATGTAGATCCAAAGAAAATTAAAGTAATTGAAGAATGCCCTGTACCTCAATCTCTGAATGATGTATGCTCTTTTCTTGGGTTATCTAGTTTTTATCAAAAGTTTGTAAAATGATTTTATTATTTAGCACTTCCAATCATATTATTATTCAAGAAAAAGTTAAAATTTGCATGAGGATTAGCACATCAACAATCTTTTGAAAAACTTAGACATGAAGTTTCTCATGCAGCTATTTTGCAGTTACCAGATTTTGCACAACCTTTCCTTGTAGTTAGAGATGCTAGTGGTTCAGGCATTGGTGTTGTATTAATGCAAAATGATCATCCCATTGCATTTGAAAGTAGGAAACTTAAACCTTAATAAAAGAACTATAGTACATATGATAAGGAACTTTTAGCAATTGTGCATGCTTTAAAAATTTGGAAACATTTCCTTATATGTTCTAAAGCTATAATATAAAAAAACCAATAGGCTATTAAGAATTTATCAAATGAACCATTGATTTTTGACAAAAACATTAAATGGGCTTCATTCGTACAAAAGGTTTAGCTTATGAATCAATATCAACCTAACAAAGCTAATGTTGTAGCTGATGCCCTTAGTCATTTCCCATCCACACAAACAACTATTGCTTCAATCAATAATATTTCTGTTGTTCATATTCATTCATTTCATGATATGATTCCCACTTATGCATCTGTTTTGTATTTGTCACAAACATGGAATGCTTTCAATAATTCTTCAACATTTATTAAGGATCACTACACTTTTCATAATGGATTCTTTTATTTCCAACAAAACTTATCCATCACACAAGTTTTTAATGAATTTTTTATGAAAGAAATGCATGAACCACCGTACATGGGTCATAGGGGCATACAAAGTACTATTTCTTTGTGTAAAGAATTTTTCTTTTGGCCCAATATGGAAAAGGATATTGTGCAATATGTTTCCCATTGGATTGTGTGCAAACATGTGAAACAACATCATGGTAAAGTAAATGGGTTATTAATGCCACCTCCCATACCTAAAAGAGCATGGGAACTAATTTCTAAGGATTTGATTAATGGTCTTCCTACAATTACATCACGTAATGATATGATTTGGACAAGTGTTAATATATTTAGTAAACAAGAATATTTCATTCCTTGTAAAAAGACTCTTTCTACACCTCAAGCTACTAAGTTATTTATTGAATGTATTTTTCCACATCATGGTTTTCTAAAATTTATTCTTTCATATCAAGATGTTCGTTTTTGCAATCACTTTTGGGTTGCATTATCTCAAAATTTAGGTTCTAAAATAGACTTTAGCGCTTCATTTCATCCTAAAATTAATGGGAAAAATGAAGCTACGAATACTAGTATTTTAGATCTATTATGTTGTTATTCTTTAGATAATCCAAGTACTTGGGATGAGAAAACTTCCTTTACTATAGATTGCATATAATAACACAATGCATAGCACTACTGGACATGCACTATATGCAATTTCTTGTTGTAAAAAGCTTCCCACTCCCATGAATATCACTCAAACTAATATACCTATGGGTGATTCTTTTGGACAAGATCATATTTCGACACTTCATGAGGCTCATGAGCATATTAAAAAGAGTCAAGAATGTTACATGTGTAAGGTACATAAGAAACGAGTAGCTAAAGAGTTTAATGAAAATGAATCCGTATGGTTAAGAATAATTCAAAGACCTTTGAAAAATATTTCACACTATCCTAAGATCAAACTTGCCCCAGGTTATTATGGACATTTTCATAGTATTCAAAAAATTAATGAGAATGCTCTTCAATTAGACATACCTTCTCATTGGAATATACATAATTCTTTTCTTATCTGTTTATTGAAATTGTTTAAAGGAACTCTACCATTCACTCCCATTTGAGATGATCCTCTTTTGTTAGAAGAGGATGCTGAAAGTTTAATTCTAGAGACAATACTTGATTATGATGTTACTACTACACATAAAGGTAACCAATATCATAGATATTTAGTTAAATATAAAAATCACTCGAAGAATCTCAATGGATTCATAAGACATCACTAACTCCACATTATGACCAAAGTTTGAAATAGCTCTAATTACTTATGTTATGTAAGGACTAATAAATATCTAAATTTAACTAATGTGAAATGCTTATCAGCCTATGCATCTGTGGTCTGTAAGGTTGTGCAGCTCTATACCTAGAAATAACGTCTTGATACGATTGCAAAAATAATGATTCATGAGTTATATGTTCTTTAATAATTTCATCTACTTCGTTTTCAGTTTGTCTAGGTTGAGTATTTTGTTTTAGCAGTGGAGGGAATAAATTCTCACTACTCTCAGGTTCAGGTAATACAATTGAAAACAAAAATAAAAACCTATATAAGCAATGATCGTATGATAGGGAAATTAAAGATTCTTTAGTAATTTGGTCCTAAATTACTTCTTCTACTTCTACATCTTGAGGCTCAATTCTAGCTTCAATACTTTCAGACACAAATAAAAGCTCTGTGGACATCGGGGATATACACTAATGAAAAATATCAAATTAATTAATGATTTTGATAAGAATAGGTATCAACAATAGTATTCCTAATGCTAAACCTTTCTAAGTGATAAACTTTGCTAAAGTGATGTAGAAATATAATGAAACCTATACAAAGTTAATGTTGCAAATAGCTAATTTAGTAGTAAGCTTCAAGTGGTTTTGGTAAGGTAGCTGGAACACTCCATAAGCACCTCAATCCCTAAACATGTAACTGTCAAAAATCTTCACTCTTTGGCAATGCTCTTTTGATATTCTTTTCTTGAATGTCAATAAAAAATATTTTTATTCCCTTGAATATCAACTTGAAGGTGGAAATTCTTCTAACATTCGCCCCCACCAAACCTGCACATTGTCCTAAGGGACCAATCTGCAGATGAAGGAAAGCAACATTTTGATGATCATCCTGAAAGCCAACCATATCACAACATCAATTCTTTTATAAATTAATTGCAAATTTTTCAAATATAACAATCTTTTATGCAAAATGCTCATGAATTTTATTTACGGTCAATCTGATAATGAAAACATATCAAATTATAAATTTAAGCTATCAACCGGGTCAATCAACAAAACATTAATCTTAATTTATAAACTTTGCAAAGATCATTATGAAACAAATTTCTTCTTCATTCACTCAAAATCGAGTTTCTTCATATGCATGCATTCATATATGAGCAGTCAAACATATCAAAGAAATCAACTAAATCTACTCATATCGACATCTGCCTTGTTTGCCCAATTTTATTCACTAGATGTGTTTGCCATTTGTAGCCTTCTTCATCTTTGGCTTCATACAAGTATGATGTAAAATCGTCATGTAGGCAATACCTTTTTGGGGTGAAAGAAGATATAACTTATGTTCATCATATATGTTTTTCTTTTTTTTTCTTTTTTTTATTATTTTCTATTATTTACATTCGTAACTTTTCTGTTTTGAAGGTGATAGGCTTGACCCCTTATTCCGAGCTAAGGTTCCAGATGCATGTACAAGAAAGACCTAGGATCTCGCAGACATGGATCATGCATCTATGTGCTCCTACATATATACAATTACTTCCATTATTTGAGATGAACTACAAATCTTTCTACCCATAATGCAAATCCTCACTCAATTCATAATATTAGAAACCTAAATCATGTTTGTTTTCCTACTATGGCTAAACAAATTCTCTTTATAATGTGATAATTCTCATCCCAAATTTTATGATTATATTTGTTATTATGAATGCAAATGATATGCATAAAAATATAAAGAATTTTGGAACATAGAGAAATATAACCTAAAATTAACTTCATCTTCAATCATGTCATCTTCATATTTATCATACATTTTGGCATAAAAAATCTTTAATTTATTTGCTCAAAATCATCTTCAAAGTCCTGCTAGAAAACATCAACATCTAGTCTCACAAGTAAAATTAGTTTCCATAACTAAACTTTTACCTTCATACTTGTAAAAGAAAAATCACATTAAAAGAAAATCCATACAGCTTTCTATAAATCAAAATTCAGTCATTCTTCATCATACAGTAACTCATAATTTTCTTCATTCCTTTGTTTAAACAATTTAACTCTGTTACCTACAAAAGAAACTTTAAAAATAGTTTTATCCATTTCCATTAAAACATAAGTGTTATTATCGAATGACCTAACACCCAATCTCCCTCTTGTATCTTTATTGGACGTAATTGGTGTCTTTTGTCAAAATAAATTTTATTTTTAATTCTTGATTCTTTTAATTTTTGTACTGCTTCATCTAATCTTTGATTTCCTTTCTTTTCGCAATACATTAAGCCAGAGGCATGTAACATGTGATCCGTGTACAAGTCATCATATCTGCCCAAAGTGCAAATGGTAAGTATTTAGGCCATTGTTTAATATCCCCATTGTATGCTTCATCCATTGTTGATTTTTCCTTGCCTTGGTACTTGATGAGAAGAATGCTTCAAGAGCACTCCAAGTCCCTTGTGAAGTCTTGCAACTTCTAACATGTGGGAGTAAAAAATCAAAGATTCACTTTAGAATATATGACCTTGCTAGAGCATCCTTTGAACACAATGCACTCAACCTCACTTGTTCTTCTTGTGTTGGTTGGCCCTTGCTTTTGAGGATTGGCATCATCTCATCTCAAGATATGTAACCATAGAGGTTTCTCGCTTGAAGATAATCTTCCATTCTAAGTGACCAAGCTGAGTAGTTACCTTGATCCAATTTTTCTATGGATGAAGGAAATCCATCTCCCATGTTGCCTAGTTGCTTTGATACCATTGTGAGGAGATGGTGTGTAGATTCTAGAGATGAGGTAGTGCTGCAAGAAACCTGCTTTATGCCTACAAATATAACTTTAAGGAAGCTAAATAGACTTCATTAGCTTCACAATGGTGAACATAGAGTCACCAAGTCCTTTGGAGCATCACTCTCAATTGTTTGCATCAAAACACGTAATTCCTATGTGCAAGAAATGAGAAGAACCTTCTATATTGGGAAGAGACGATCTCAGTATTATGATCATAGCTCACAACCTGGTTTATATTGACCAGAGAGATTTTTCACACATCTAATTGAAATGTATAACTAACTAAAGAAAGTTATTTCATGAATTTATCTACACTATATAATGAGAAATGAATTTAGCAAATCAGAGGGTTCATCTTGACTTTTGAGGATCTACAAGATGTGCAAACATAGTCAATGTATTTGCTTCATATCTCAAGATCGATTAAGCCAAACTTAACCAAACTGATATATGAATAGTAGACACTTTCCTCTAACTATCCCAACTTAAACTATAGCAATGGAATGAGTACACAAAAAAATACATTCCACAAGCTCACTATAATGATGAAGATGTTGGAGTAGACAATGGATAGAGATGTACTCAATGTGATGTATCAAAATATGAATGCGATTGCACATACATTAGAGAGGGAATGTAGAGCTCTACACATAAATGATGTGAGATTAATATATGCTCATTGGAATAGTTCAAAGCATCTCAAAACTACTCATCTATCCTATGACTAAAACCATGTGTATTTATACACATTATTTGAATTTGAATTTTGAATCTTTTCATCTAAAAGGGATCCTACACTTTAGGAAGGTAATTGATTTGATTCCTCCACCAAATGAGCTGTGATTCTAGCCTCCTAACTTCACAAGATTCTTTCTTCTTTTGACTTTTACAATTTATCCAAGATAAAACATTGAAAATTACAAGCATAGGTTTATATGTATCTCTCTGTGTAAGAAGATAAATGATGTGTGTAGTCCTTAAACTTTAGCAAAGCACTTAAGCTTTCTAATTGCACCGATATTATATTCACAAGAATGGTACTTTGGATTTAGTACCTTTGACAAAAGGCTTGAAAGCTTTACCATGTAAATAGGTATATAAGCTAAAATTCACATAAGATAGTGCTTCTCCAAAGTATAAAGCAAGATGTTTTGCAAAACATTTTAAGCAAAAACATGGTGTTGATTGAACTAAACAATTGTGTCACAATTATATGTTCATTGACTATGTCACAATTATATGTCACACTTGAGTGTTCTTCTAGTGCAAAGCTTGAAATAAACATTGAATATGTCACAATTATATGTTCATTGAGCTATAAATTGAATTCTTCATTAACTTCAACTAGAAAAGAATATTTGATATATCAATGGAGACTTAGAATAGGCTCATAATTCGTATTTTGGAGCTCAGCTTTCAATTCAATATATGTCTTCAAGAGAGGCCCTTAGAACAAACCTATGTATCATTATTGTTGGAAAAACTAAATAATGGGCACCTAAGTTGTTACTCTACATTTGCAAGTTATCCACCTTACATGAGTGTATCAAAGAGTATGAAGACCTAGAGGATAGCTTCATTGCCAATTTGAAGATACCTACGTCAAGTGAAATAAGTAAATATTTGGCTTTAAGGAGTTCTTTTAGGTCCTCAATAAATGAAATTTTTAACTAATGACTAACAAATTGAGCTTAGGACAAGAGAGAGAGAGAACAAAGAAACCAATCATATGCTCAAAGAACTCATACTCTTAAGAGATTCCAACGTTGTAATGGTGATCATCCTACACGTGTGTAATGGATGACGTGCTAAACCTCTTGTAAAAACAATATCCATTGAAATTCTATGCCATAGAATAGAAATGGCACTCTATGACCAAATCTATTACAAAGAAACACCTTAGAGATCAACTTACAAACTTAGGCCCATGTATCAACCTAGAGATATCTATATGCAACAACAAATAGAACCGTATCGAGAGCCTTATCACACCACACAGACCTAGGTATGAGCTAAAGTACCAAGAACATTAAAGGATAGTGTTGGAACGACCACCACGATATGGATTGACATTGAAATACATAGAAGAGAACCTATAAAACGTGATAATGCCCATGGATGTAGATGCCCAAATGGAAAAACTTGAGGATAACACATATATTGAGGAGTCCTCAAAGACATCCTTATAGTATAGATGGTGCCTAGATTTAATAGGACCAAGCTAGCGTGTTCTCAAGAATATAAGGATTTTGAGCACTCTAAACTTGATGATCGTTTATAAGGGCGCTAAATCACAAAGAACCAAATGAGAAATGAGAAATCCATGAGGAGAATGTTATAGGTGTGGTGGAGACCTTTCACCAAAGATGGTCCTTAGCCACCTAGATCATTACCAAAAATCCCAATAGGATTCTTTTAGGATTTGTTTAGAGCATCTATTTTGAGATTTCTTAGTCAATTCTGATAAAGCTATGAATATAATTCCCTTTAAAGTCTTAGATACTAGAGATGTTAAAAAATGAAGGGGGAAAGCGAACCCTTGATCATGTCGTCACTAGGGAAAGATCCAAGGCTCAAGAAGAGAAAAAGAGAAAAGAGAAGATACTAGATGAAGGGGAAATGATGGTAGAAAAATTGTTTGATGAGAGGTTAGAAAAGAATAAAAAAACTCTTTTGTGGGAGGAAAGATGTGTACCTGAAATATAACTTGAATAATAGATGGAAAATGTTGATAATAAATTGTCAACGGAAAAAGAAAGATTGAAAGACTCACATCACGTGAAAAGCAACCACAACAAGATTAAAAATAACCAATAAAATTGAGAGGCTGGATCAATACTTATGGATCCTATTCCTAAAGACCTAACCACATTTCTTAAAGCCTTTCAAGCTACAATGAAGATATTAACAATCATAGTAGGACATGAGCATTGATACCTTATGGTTAATTGAAAAAATAAATACTAATAAATTGCAAAAACTAATAAAGATAAAAATCCTAGATCTAGACTTTCAAATATTCATTATATAACTAGAAAGATCCCAAATAATGGTGGAAGTAGAGATAGACAACAAGACATTGAGCCTTTGCTTGTTATTCTAGATATGGATGATAAATGGCTACAAGAATCATGGAATAGAATGCAAAAGCTTAGGTTATCTAAGGATCCACAAGATAAACCTCTTTCTTTCCCAAGTTAATCAAGGATCTAAATTCAATGCCCATGGAAATCCCATCTATTGTTGATATTCCAATAGAATGTAAACTCTACCATGTAGTACCTAGTTTAAGGGTCTAGCAAATTATATTGGATCTCATCAAATTAATTTGAAGCTGATGAAAGCATTCTCAATAAGGTGGAAGATTAGTTAACATAAACAAACCAAAGGAAGTATTGATGTGCTCTTAACACCTAAATTCAAATGCACTATTATTGTGGAGGATTTGCTAAAAGTGACACGAAACTTATGAAAGAAAACTTCCAATAAAGTGGTAACATACAAATGCAATGCAAGGAGAGAATATTGATAGAGATTCAACCAAAGTAGACCTGGGGGTGAGGAGAATTCCCATTGACAGTGTAGGAGAATATAGTGAAGGAGATGAAGGAAATACATGTCTTCTCGCATATTACAACAGATGGTTGACCAAAGAGTATAGTGAATGTAGTCTAGCTTTAGGGAAATAAATTTAGCTATTAGAATGTGGTCACCAATATGATGTTGATTATGGGAAAAAACAAAGACGAGTCGTGTTTGAGCAAAGATGCCAATGAACGTGTATGTCAAGATATAAGGAGAGCAAAAAATAGACTAAGAATAAGCAATGCATGAGTGAATAATACTAAAATAGGTGAGAGGACCTTTTTTATATGATAATTTTCTTGGAAGGGGATGAATTTGAACCCGACGATTGGTCTCAAATTCTAGCCACTCAAATATATCAATCAATGAACAAACTTTGAAAAAATATTATGTTTCAAATGGCTAGGAGTAGATAAAAATGTTCATACTTGCAATCCTAGGGGAGATTGATGATCCTATAGGAAGAACTTGTAGGGATATTCATATCGTAAATTATGCAAATGAAGAATGGATGATAATGCATCTTGATTTCTCTTTAGAATGATATTTATTAGGAGTTGAAGCAAGCGTGGATCTGGAAACCAACTTCATAGGGGTAGTAAAAGAGTGAAAAGAAAAGAGATAGGCTAGAAAAAGAAGGTAATAAGTCTAAGACATTTGAAGCCCTTGAGAACTTCCCAAAGTATGCTAACAATGAATAAAAATTGTAAATGTCATGAATAAACAAGAAACAACATTTGGATAATCCTATGATAATCAAGAAAATAATAAGAAGGTTATTTTGCTCACAAAAAATGGAGAAGAGTTATGTACCTTCATGAAAAATGATGTGTCATCCAAAGAAAAGAAAGATTGGCTTCCTTCTTTCATAAGTACAAAGATGTTTGGGCATGGGCTTATACATATTTGAAAGACTGGATTCTAGTATATGTATACATAGAATTCCAATGACACCTGGTGCAAAACTAAGTAAACAAAGGCCTTACACATATAACGATACTTATTTAGTGAAGATCAAAGAGGATAATGATAAATTGATAGATTTAAGATGCATTTACGATATTGAACATAGAGTGGGTATCTCCTATTGTTGGCATGTGCCTAAAATTTGGGAAGCTAATAGTATGCATAAACCTAGAGAAAGTGAATGCAAAAACAACTAGAGATGGTTATCCATTGCCTACAATTGAAAATCTTTTAGAAACTGTGGCATGTAAGGAAACTTTATAGTTTTCATGAAAACTTTTCAATATATAATCAAGTAGAAATAACTCGTGAAGAAGCATAGACAAAATTTTGCATTGAGTGGGGAATATATGCATAAATCCATTTGGTTTCATCCACTCCCCAAAAACTTTCCAATTATTGATGTGTTGTGTTATTGTATTTGTATGTTTTTAGGCTCTAGATTAGCCTACCATTGGTATGCATGTAGGGTTGATGGCCAAGTACAATATCCTTAGGTTTATCCCTAAATTTTTGAGTGGCCATATAAAGGGTACATAGAGATAATGATGAATTATTGAGCTAGATGGGCAAGGGCAAATGAAGGTTTGGAGAGTGGTAGGAAACCCAATTGGTACGTTATACTTTTGGTATTAGAGCGTGCTCAGATATTTGAGAGGGAACTTGTGTGGAGGAGAAAGAGAGATAAAAATAGAAAGGTATATTCTTGGAGGAGACAACTTCGTGCTCTCCCTCAAGGGAGAGTGGCCTCGTGTGGAATGAAAAAGCAAGGCATTCTTCAAAAAAATGGTATTCAATCAACAAGCATACTGGATTAGCTGCAGGATGCTTGTGTTGTCACCAAAAATGTGAGGTGTTGAAGAATGAAGTCCAAGATCTATATACAAAGATTTTAACCACATGATTTTGTGAGTTGCATTAGCCAAATCTCTATATTCACCTTCAGTAGAAGATAATGCCACTGTTGGTTGCTTCTTGGATGACAAAGAAGTGATTTTTGAACCAGCAAATGATACATACCTGGATGTGCTTCTTCTATCATCTCTAGATCCAGCCCAATCCGCATTTGAGTAGGCATTTAGCTCAATATATGAATGTAAACGGATAAAAAAAAGCTTCATTCATGGTCCCCTTTAGGTACTTGAGGACTCTCTTGGCCGCTTCCATATGTGGTCTTCTCGACTTATACATAAACTGACTCAATATGCTAACACTATACCATATGTCCACCCTTGTGAGTGTTGCATAGTTCAAACTTCCAACCAAGCTTTGATAGTTTGTGATGTCTTCAATTGGATCTCCGCCATAAGCACTAAGCTTATGATTTTTCTCCATAGGTGTACCTACACACTTGGTGTTTTCCATCTTGAACTTGATGAGCATGTCATGCACATACTTCCTTTATGTGATGTATATACTTGAACCTGTGTAGATTAACTCCAATCCAAGAAAATAAGTGAGTGGTGCAAGATCACTTTTTTTGAACTCCTCCTTCATTTGATTCTTTATCTATTTGATTCCTTCAAGATCATTCCTCGTGACAATAATATCATCAACATACACACATAGATAGATCACTTCAGCTCCATTCCTTATTATTAACAAAGAGGTATCTGCCTTGCTAGCTTTGAATCCTTGGTCCTACAAATAAGTCACCAATCTAAAATTCCAAGCTCTTGGAGCTTGCTTCAATCCATACAAGGCTTTCTTTAATTTGTATACATAGTTAGGATGATGTGCATCCTCATATCCAAGAGGTTGTGCCATATACAATTCCTCAGAAATCCATCCATTTAAGAGAACATTATTTATATCACGTTGATAGAGCTTCCAATTTCTAGATGCAGTAAGACTAATGAGAGCCCTAATTGTAGGCATTTTTGTAACAAGAGAGAAAGTATCCTCAGAATCAATATCATGGGTTTGAGCAAACTCTTTAGCAACTAACCTTGCTTTATGTCTATTTATACTTCCATTTGGATTCCTCTTGATTTTGTATATCCATCGAGATCCAATTACCTTCATAGATGGCTTGTTAGGTACAAGCTCCCAAGTGTCATTCTCCTTCAAGGCTTCCATTTCTTCATCCATTGCATCTCTCCAAGCTTTCTTGCTTTGTGCTTCTTCAAATGTGGTAGATTCTTCATTGGTTGAATCCTTTGCAATGTAGATTGAGTGCTTGGTGACCAAAAAAGTATCATAACCATACCCCTTTGGTTTCTTCTTCTCCCTTGAAGACCTTTTAAGTGGTTGATGTGAGCTCTCGGGTCCATATCTAGCATCTTGCATATTTGCTTTAGCTTTGCTTTTCCATAGCTTTAGTCTTTCCAAGTCTTCTAGGTCAATCTCTAAATCACTTTCTTCAATTTGTTTTGGCTCGTTTGGTTGAAGTGATGGAAAATCTTCATCCAGGTCAAAAGGTAGCTTCACTTTCCTGTCATCATCAAACCATGATTTTTTCTCATCAAATATTACATCTCTACTCACAGAAAATCCATTATTGGTCATAACCAATAAATATGCACTTCTCTGCCTTGGGATCCAACTTCCCTCTTACTTGAAAAGGAATGTGAGCATACGTTAAGCATCGAAAGATTTTACAATGCTCTAGACTAGGTCTTCTTGCATTCCATACTTCATATGGATTGGTTCATCTAGTGACTTAGATGGAAGTATACTTATGAGATATATGGTGGTAGAGAAAACCTCTACCCATAGGTAGTTTGGCAATCCCTTTTCATTGAGGATGGACCTTGCGGCTTCAACAATAGCTATGTTTCTCCTCTCTACTACACCATTTAGTCTGGGTGTATACCTTGTAGTGAATTCCCTTTTAATGCCTCTTTCATGCAAGTATGCATCAATTTTAGAAGAGAAGTCCCCTCCACCATCTGATCTCAGTCTTTTCAAAGTCCTACATGTTCGGTTTTCAACAAGAGCAACAAACTTCTCAAAGCAATTAAAAACTTCATCCTTGTGCTTCATGAGAAACAAAATGGTCCACTTGCTACAATCATCTATGAAAGACACATAATATCTCGAGCGTGATATAGATGGCTCCTTACTAGGACCCCACACATCTGTGTGCACTAGATCCAAAAGATTTTGATACACATATCCCTTCCTATTGAAAGGTTGTCTATGAGCGTTGCCAAATTGACAAGCTTCACACTTATAAATCATGTGTTGCCTTGTGATATTAGGCAAACCGGTACACTTTGGTTCCTGAAAATTTGTTTGAGTGTCCTCTCAGCAATGTGAGCAAGCCTTTTGTGCCATACCTCAAACTGTGTGAGAGTTTGAGATCCATAGCTAAATAAAGCTATGTTATTTGTATCTTCTACTTCAAAAGTGAAAATCCTTCTTGTCTTCTCTCCTTTTGCAATCCTTCTCAAGCCTTTCCTTGGGTCTTCAACATATGCTCCAAATTGGTTGAGTCTAACCTCAAATCCTTTTTCAACAATCTGCCCAACATTTATTAAATTTTTGGTAATTGTAGGGACATACAAGACTTTTCTTAAGAGGTTCATATTCCCATATGATGTCTGCACATTACGTATCTTCTCCACCGCGTTCTTTGTATCATCTTGTGTTTGCACTTCATGTTTGTTGTGAGGATCTTCCAAATCAAAAGGTAAAGCCCCATTTCCTACTATATGATTTGAGCATCCCGAATCAATGTAAAAGATGTGACCACCATCCTTACCCTTCTTCACTGATAGATTCATAATCAATAATGAATCTTCTTGACTTTGGTCCTTTGCATAGTTATTGTAGTCTCTTCTTCCTATATGGCCACTTTGATGATTGTTGTTATTGTAATTGTTGTTGTAGTTGATGTTGTAGCCTCCATTGTATCTACCTCTATTTGATCCATAGCCACCTCTATTGAATCATCTTCCTCTTGAGTTCCTCGGGTTCCTGAAACATTTTTCAGTAGTATGATTAGATAAACCACATATATTGCAAGGTTGAGATGATTGAAATCTCCTCCTGCCTTGCTTTCCACCTCTACCTCTTCCTCTAGCTCTTCCTCTACCTACAAAGTTTTCTTTGAAAGAGCTACCTTCATCTTCATTCTTCTTATTCTTTGAATTGTCCTTGACCTTAGCTTTATCTGAATATAAGGCAGAAGTTTGATTACCTCTTGAGGACTCACCACCTATGCTAATCTTTGCTTCATGAATAAAGAGTTGGCCCATGAGTGTGTTGAGGTCAGGTACATGGATATCCATGTACAAATCCATGGCTATTGTGAAGGACTCCCACTTGTCATCTGATTTGATTCCATTTATGATTTTTCTAATGATTTGTTCCTCTTCAATTACCTCTCCAATGCTTCCAAGTTGATCTCAAATCTCCTTCACCTTTGTGACATAATCAGTCACACTTTGCTTGGGGCTTTTCTTCATTGTTGTGAACTACATCCACAATTGGTTCTTCCTTGCTCAAGTGTTGTAGGAGAAGAAAGAAGAAAGTGCATTCCAAGTCCCTCTTGATGTCTTGCATCCCTTGAAATGAGGTAAAATAAAATCAAAGATTAAGTTTAGAATATAGGACCTTGCAAGTGCATCCTTTGAACACCAATTTGAAATTCTTTACTCTTCTTTATTTGATGGTTGCCCTTTGTTCCTCCTGGTTGGCATAGCTTCATCTCCAGATGTGTATCCAAATATATTCCTCCCTTGAAGATAAGCCTCCATCCTTAGAGACCATGCTGGGTACTTTTTTCTATCTAGTTTGTCAATTGTTTATGGAAGTTCATCTCCCATGTTGATTGACTATGCTCTTATACCACTTTAAAGAGAGATGGTGGATGCAATCCGAAGATGAGTTGGGGCTGCTACAACCAGCTTTAAACCAGCCAACTAAGACTTTAGAGATGGTTATTAGACCCTTCAGCTTCCAAAACCCACAAAATTAAAATCACCCAAGTGAACAAGTATCTCAAAAGTTTGAGTCAAGAGAGAGTAGTTGCAAAATGACTAGCTCCCAAAATGTGCTATTTTTGTACATACACCTACTAGAAAACATGAATAGTGCTCTCAACCTAGTAGGAATTAGAAAAATTCCTTTTGTACAATACACTTAGATAGCCTCCTAATCAAAATTAAAACACTTCAATTGATCAAATGAGCACTAAAAACAAGATTTAGCCAAATCTAGAACATTCCTTCCATTTTCCAGGCTCTATAGAGATTCGACCAATGAGAGAAAAACATAGATTTATTTTAAATAATAAATCCAATGACCATGAAATTTTGTAAGCATAAACAACACTTAGAGATAAATCCAAATCACTTAAAAATCTAAAAAATTTTATGTATAGCCCAACACATGAGCTTCTGAAGTTACTATTCTCAGTGAGTATAACAGAGAATAAAATAGATAAGAAGTAAATGATGAATGTATAGATTCACATGTAACTACAACCACATTGGCAATGAATACTTGCACAATGGGATTATAATGATAGAGCTATGGAGTAAGCTCTTCAATCTCCACAATTGAACATGAAGTGGGACAAATCAAGCCCTCTAACGGCAACTTCCTTCTTGCTCTTTCTATTGCTACTTTTGTAGGTAGTTTTGAATTTGATTTCAAGTAACATCACCTAAAAGTGATGCTAAGAATTAGGAGATATTGTCTCAGCCGATGGATTCGTGGTTCTAGGTAGTAAGAGCCACAAATTTCCTTTTTACATTATGGATGACTTAAGCCATTCTTTCTTTCACAATTACGAGAGATAAAATATACTCTTTTAGAAGAGGTGTTCATATGTCTAGACATATGACTACAAATGAACATAAATCAAATCATATCATGCATGTAGGCTTGGGTAAAATGCACCAACACTAGTAAGTAGAAATTTGCTAAATTTGCAGAGTCAAAAAGGGAAGACAAAGATGAGAAGAAAACAAAAAATTCGAAAATGTTTTGCAAATACTCTAAAGGAAATGATCATGTCATAAACACCTTTTCAAAACTCGCTACAAAAGAGGCAAAGAAAAAAGAGGTTGAAATGGTTATTGTAGAGGCCTCTACAAAATAGCTTCTTGTTTCTTTTAAGCTACAAGTTTTGTTTTTTCCTAATTTCTTTTTGACTTCTTTTGAGATTGACAATCATTTAGTGGTTTCTTTCCTTCTTTAAGTTCCTTTCTTCTATCTTATTCTTGAGAAGTAGCAAACTCCTCAAAGTGGATTTTCTTCTCACCATTCTTTGTTTTCCTCATCATTCTTAGCTTGACTTTTAGTTACTCGCCTTTCCAGCTCCACTTCATCTTTCATCTCGTCTCTTCTTCTCTTATCCTAAACATTGATAATGTGTGAGCATATTAAGAATTGATCTATTTGAGGGTTTAAGTAATCTTCTACATGATCCCATTATCAGCTCTCACTAGAGCTTCAATTCAGTAATTCCTTTGAAGATGAAATTTATCTACTTCATTTCTTGCCTCCTGAAGTTGCATGATTTTTATTCTATATTCATAACTAGATAGCCCTCTTTTGGTAGCTTCAACTCTTTGCATGCATGAGAAAACTCGTCCTGGGCATTGCACTAGAATCATCTTCTTACTCCTATTCATCTTCTATCATTTGACGAGATATAGATGTAGTTTGAGATATAGATTCCAGCTTGGGTGTGGTCGCTAGATACATTTGGTTTGGCTGGAGCATGGTCCTTCGTTGTGCTAGTCTATTGTAGAGGATAGACTAACATTGCCTCATATGCATAATGACAATTATCTCTCTTGTTACTATCACCAGTCCTTACTAACCCCAAATCTCTTAAGAGTTTCTTCAATTCTTCCCTTGCCCTATCTTGACTTAAAATCTTGAGAAAAATCTTAAAAGATCTAGGTTTAGGGACACTTGATCAACTTACCGAGGTTGAGCAATTATCCTTAACAATTCATTTAACAAATATGTTAGGGGTGATATAGGTTTTCGAGAATTAACCCATCTTAAAAATCCTTCCCAACTATGCTATATAGAATCCTCTAGATTGAATAGTTTTTTAGCTCTTTGTTGAAATCAACCTAGCTCTTTTCCACATGTACTTGGATAGCATTCAATGTTGATCCTCAAGCCAAGTGTGTGAAGGAATGTTTTACCATCTCTTCAAGGAGTCCTTGGATCTGCATTTGTTCCTTAAAATCTATCAAGCTACATAGTGACACTAAGCCGAGTGAACTTTTCTTTGTCTTTCAAGATAGCCTATACCACTCTTACTCCTTATTTCTTAGTAATGAGCTCTTTAAAAACGCCATTCGATTTGCTTATTTGGCTTTTTCTAGAATCTAGGAAAATATCAAGATTAAAAGGCTCAATTATCTTCCTTAACCAACAACATAGCTCACATGGATGATCACTAGTACTACAAGATGGGGAGAAATAACATTTTTCTTTCTTCTCTTAATAACTTCCCTAGGTTCATTATTTTACTTGTGCTCTTCTATCATGGACTTAGAGAAAGTGCTTACTTTAGTTCAACATACTACTAAAGTAGATGAGGCTTGGGGCATATTGGCTTGAGAATATGAGACCAAGGACCACACTAGGATACAGAATTTAGAAAATGAGTTGGCAAATGAAAAGCATTCTGATTCTGAAAAGGCTGAAGATTTTATCAAACGGATAGAACATCTTCAAGACCAATTGGCTGCAGTTGGTGTCGTTATTACACTAGAAGAGCTGGCTCAATGATGTGTACATGTTCTTCCAACAAAGTATGATGGATTAGTAATAGCCTTTAACACTCAAGTAAGACCAACTCCCCTTACATTTGAAGAGTTTTGTGCTATGCTTTTAGAAGAAGAGATGCGGTTGAAGAATCAGCAAAGTACAAGTGATGCTACATTCTCAGCAAATGCAAAAGCTAAAGGCTCTTCTGATGGAACAAAGAAGAAGCCAATGAAGAAGAAGTTCAGAGGAAGTTGGTTCTATTGTGAAAAGAAAGGCCATGCCATCAAGGATTGCAGAAAGAAGAAAGCTGATGAACTGAATGGGACTGTAAAATCATCGTGGAAGAACAAAGAGTCTGCAAACAACAAAGAGCTAGAAGTATGGGTAGCTATTGAAGAGGTATGCTCATCTGCTCAAGCTCATGTTGATGAACCATGGATTTTAGATAGTGGAGCTTCTCGCCATATGAAGAGTAAAAAGGATTGGTATAGTTCCCTAGTGCGTCTATGGGAATCCATCAATGTAGTAGGGGGAAATGACTCCAAGTGTCTAGCGGAAGGAACTAGAACCATCTCTTTTATCACTTCTCCAAGTGTTGAGAAAAAGTTATCCGATGTTCTCTATGTACCTACACTTAAAAGAAATTTGTTGTCATTTTCTGCAATAACAGATCGTGGACTTGAAGTTCACTTCAATAAGAGTGACGCAAAAATCATGGATTCATTAGGTAATGTAGTAGGTAAAGGCATAAGACGTGACATCTTGTATGAGTTAAGTGCCTTAGCTACTACAGAAGATAAAGATGTGAGCAGGTTATGGCACCAATGATTTGGGCATCTCGGATTTGCAGTTTTGAAGGAGATGCAAAGAACGGGGATGGTTGCTCATTTTCTTGCATTTTCAGAGTTGCAGGAACCTTGTGGAGCTTGTATGATGGGCAAGCAACAACGAAAGGCATTTCCAAGAGAGACCAGCAATCGATCTCAAGCTCCTCTAGAGTTGGTATATGCTGATACCTGTACTACTTTAGGAGGATCTTTCTACTTTTTGTTGTTAGTCGACGACTATAGTAGAAAGATGTGGGATTATTTCATTCGAGAGAAGGTTGATGCTTTTGAAAAATGTAAAATGTGGCATAAGTATGTGGAAAATGAATCAGGAAGGAAACTGAAGAAATTCAAAACAGATAGAGGAGGTGAATTCTTCTCAACAAAATTCAATAATTACTGTAAGGAGCATGTTGTGAAAAGGCAAGTTACCACAGCTCATATACCTCAACAAAATGGTGTTGTTGAGCACAGGAACAGTACAGTAGTTGAAATGGTTTGTTTTATGTTAAAGACTCAAGACATGCCTGATTCATTCTGGGCAGAAGCAGTCAATACAACAGTCTACATCCTCAATCGAAGCTACAGAAAAGCACTGAAGGGGATGACTCCTCAAGAAGCATATTCTGGTAAAAAGCCTTCAGTTTTGCATCTCAGAATTTTTGTTTGTTTCTGTTATGCACATATTCCTGATTCAACAAGATCAAAGTTGGATTCAAAAAGCAAAAAGTGTGTCTTCCTAGGATATAGTGAAGAGTCTAAAGCATACAGGTTGTGGGATCTTGAGGCAAGGAAGAGTTTTGTCAGCCGAGATGTGGTGTTTGATGAACGATCACACTTAGTAGAAGATAAAGGTAAATCTACTATGTCATCAAATGGAGAACTATCTCATCTTGTGCCTATCAAAAGATAGGTTAAAGTTGAGGAGCAGGAAACATCTGATGGAGAAATTTCCTCAATAAAAATCCAACCAGTTGTAGCTACACAGCATAAGCCACTACCGAAGTGGGCACAACAGCTCTTTGATGATCACAATCCACATGTAGATGTACCAGAATCATCCTCAGATGGATTATGAAGGTCAAAGAGAATAGAGGAGCAAAGAAGAGCCTCAGAATATATTGTTAACATGGCTCTAATGGCAGATATCATGGGCTCGATAAAGGAACCTGCCACTATTGAAGAAGCCCTTGATGATCTAGGTTGGAGAGCGGCAATGGAGTCCGAGTATGATATTATACTCGAAAATGATACATGGGATCTAGTTGACTTGCCGCCAAAGAAGAAGGTAATAGGTACTAAATGGATTTGGAAAGCTAAGTATAAAGGAGATGGAACCAGTATAAGGCAAGATTAGCTCCAGAGGGTTTTTCATAGATTTAAGGATTTGATGTTCAAGAAACTTTTGCACCAACAACATGCATGACAACTATTCAGACGGTACTTGTAGTAGCTCCACAAAAGGCCTGGTCAATTTTCCAGATGGATGTCAAATATGCATTTTTGAATGGTCACCTCAAGGAGGAGGTATATGTATCTCAACCACCAGGAGATTGTGATTCTAGAAAATCAATTTTTGGATATTCTTCCGCACTTGGTTCAGGAATATTTTCTTGGGTAAGTAGGAAGCAACCAACTATCACACTCTCCTCCACTTAAGCAGAGTACAAAGGAGCTTGTTTTGCTTCTTGTGATGCAATCTGGTTAAGGAGAATTCTTGCAAATCTAGGCTTTCCATCAAATATGCCAACTGTACTCAAGTGTGATAATCAAAGTTGTATGGCTATTGCAAAGAACCCAGTATTTCATGCTCACACCAAGCACATAGAAGTACAGTACAATTACATTTGTGAGCTAATTGAAGATGAAACTCTAGAGCTAGAATATTGCCCAACAGAGGCAAATTGTGCTTACATATTCACTAAAGCACTTGGAAGAGAGCAGCGCAAGAAGCTTCTTCAACAGATGGGCATAGGACCAAGACCTACTTGATTTATCATCGATAAACATTGAGGGGGGTGTTAGTATATGATCAATGTCTACCCCTCATGATTGTATGCACATTTTGTAAGGCCCCCTTTATAAGCGGAAGCCAAGCCTGCATTACCCAATTGATGGCAATCCCAACTTGCATGTTGGATGAAGGTCATATTGGATGATGTAAAGTATTGTAAGGAAAGGAAGTTACCAGGGTCCCCAATTGTGGGGTCTGGGGTAGCAGTGAGCAGCCTTGGCTGGGGGATCCAAGGGGGCTAGTGGGCCCCTTGGTTGGGGGGTCCCAAGGGGCTAGCAGGCCCCTTGGTGGGGGTCCGGGGACAGCGCCCTCGGCGCGATGGTAAAGGGAATATTTCCTATTGGAGGCAAAAATCATTTATATTTGTTAGGTCGGTTCAACCGGTCTAAACCGTGTATGTCAATTACGTGGGTGGTCGCCACCCACGCTCTACCGCCCATGTATAGCCGTCCACAAAAGGCCACCCATGATCCTATATATACATGACTTCTACACTACCTGAGACATTGAGTTGAGCCAGCATCCTGTACCTTGTATCTCCCTGTCTAGAGTTGTCTAGATCACCATTTAAGCTCTACCTTGAGAGCGCACGGGTGGACAATGCCATCATCTTTGTACTTGCTGTTAGTAGAAAATTGTTGAGATTCTCCTGTGTTATATTGCGTAACTTTTGTCTTTCATCCCTCACAAATGCAATTCCTCAGCAATGCATATTGCATTCCAAACCTCTCTCTCTCTGTATCTTCTCTTTCTATCGTTCTCTCTTCTCTCTCTCACTCTCTCTCTCTCCCTCCTTTTGTGCAGTTATAAAAGTCTTCCAAGAGCTCTACCAATGTCTCTACTCTAGGATGTCTGGCCCCTTATATATCTCTCTCTATTTCTTTCTCTCTTCACAAAATTGATTATGCTTGTTTCTTCCTCTATCTTGTCAAAGTTTTTTAGAGATGTCCACTTGTGTATTTACTCTAGAATCTCTCTCTACCTCTCTCTCTCTCTCTCTTTTGTCCCTTGTTCTCTCTCTCTCTCTCTCTCTCTCTCTCTCTCTCTTTTATCCCTTGTTCTCTCTCTCTCTCTCTCTCTCTCTCTCTCTCTCTCTATCTCTCTCTCTCTCTCCCTATCCCTCTCTTCTCTTGGAATTCTAATTTTGTACAGTCCTACACCTACCAGAAATTCTCTCTCTCTCTCTCTCTATCTATCTATCTATCTATCTATCTATCTATCTATCTATCTATCTATCTATCTATCTATCTATCTATCTATCTATCTATCTATCTATCTATCTATCTATGTATCTATCTATCTATCTATCTAACTATCCATTTTTCTATCTATCTATCTATCTATCTATCTATTTGTCTATCTATCTATCTATATATATATCTCTGTTTAGCTATCTATCTCTCTCTCTATCTCTCTAATTTACATTTCCTTACTCTTATTTCTCAAAATATTCTAACATTCTAATTCGTTTTTTGTTACTCTTAATTATTCTATAATTGTTTGATTTTAATTCACTAATTCTTTAAATCTATAATTTAATATTGAAATGCTAAATAAAAAGGAAAAAATAGGAAATAAAGCAAAATAGATTGGCCAAAAATTGGAATACATTGTTTTTTGTATTTTTACTACTATAATGTATATGTTAACACATAACGATCTCAAATCGAAAACATTTCACCTCATCATTTTATCCCATCTTCTTCATCGATTGATCCAACTTTTCTTTAGTTTTCATCCATCTATCATTCTTCATCAGCATCAACATTAGTGTCATCACCTTCCTCAAAAAGTTTATGCTCAATCTCATAGTCTGCATCATTTCGTTTCTTGAACAACTTTATCCTCTTTCCCGCAATCAAAGACTTCAAACGAGTACCATCTAATTCGCGAAGCGCATACGTACCATTTTCAAACACAGATGTCACCACATATGGCCCGAACCATCATTTGGTCAATTTCTTCCTAGCATCATACTGAATATCGAATGTACTATCCTACACCAACACCCAATCATCTATCTTGATCCTACATGGTGTGAATCGATGGGTTTTGTCAAAATAAATCTTGTTCTTTAACCTTCACTCCTTTAACTTTTGGACTACTTCTTTCAATCTTTCATTTCCTTGCTCTAACTGCTTTATTCTTAATGATAAAAGTTCTTGTCTCGTCATACCATTATTCCACGGGAGCGTCAACCATGTCACTATCTGAGTTTGGATGGGAAAGACTGGCTTCTGACAATACATCAATTCAGTAGGCATGAAACCTGTGGACCGAGTGTACGTCATCCTATCAGCCCATAATGCGAATGGAAGAAATCTAGGCCACTACTTGATGTGATTGCTGCAAGCCTTAGAGATTGCCTTTACAATGGAAGGGTGACCTCTCTCGATCTTTCCATTTGCCTTTGGGTTATAGGCAGTGGTGAGAGACAATCGAATTCCATAAAGATCAAAGAACTCTTTTGCCTCTCTCGCATCCAACTCTCCCCTGTCTGCAACCACTTTCTCACCATAAACGAATCTCAAGATGAATTCTTCTAAAAGGAATTTACATCTATTATAAGTCTTCTTCATATGAAGAGCTCGACCTTCCACATGGTTGGTCAAGTCCTCTCTGGCAAGTACAATATATCTCATCTTATCTATCCCTTTCGGCATGGTTACAAGATCGACCACCCTCTTGTAATGGATACAAGGACAGTAAGTCAGATGTAATGGGTCTCTGTCCCTAACTGATGAATGCACCTAGAATGTACCACAAGTTTCTACAAAACCTCTCATACTCACATAAATCCCTGGCCACCAGTGGGCCTCCATAATCTTCTTATATGTAGCATAAAATCCTTTGTGACCTGCCTCTAAGGTCTCGTGCATCTCTCTCATCACCTTGCTCTGAAGACTCCTTGAACTCAGTAGTCTTTGTGGACTCTTTACCTTGCCCTTAGCGTGTCGCCAAATAAGCCCATCCTTCAAGAAAAAGTTGTAAGACTTTTTCCTGATGGATCTATACTTATTTGTGGACCATCTTGGGGAAGGTCTCAGAGTACTCATATATCTTCCTATATCTCTCCACTCTCCATCATACTCACTCTCTTAGAACTGCTCATAAACATACACTAATGGATCATACCTCATCATGTGTGTATCCCTCTTTATCTCATCATCATCATGAGACTCATCATCAAACTTTGCCCTTGAAAGCATATCAGCCACTGTATTCAACTTCCCAGCTATGTGTACAAAGGCAAGATTTATGAACTTTACATAAGAGATCCATCAAAGCATAGTAATGTGCGAAGATGAACAGTTTGCCATCATGCCAATCAATGGAAGATAGTCGGTCTCAACCACCACATTCGCCCCAATGAAATACTCTTATCGGTATTTAAAGCAATCACTAGTCCCCATAACTCTCTCTTTATTTGCAGATATTTTCTTTGAGTGTCATGCAAAATTTTAGCGCGAAAACGCACTGCATATCTCTGCCCCTCATCATCATCTTGGCCTATGGCCCATTGTATAGCAATAAAACTGGTATCAACGGTCAAAATGATAGGCCTCGGACTTGAATAGTTAACACACTTCATAATTGGGGCTTCAATTAGCAATTGCTTTAGTCTAGACATCGCTCTCGAGTGTCTCTCTGTCCATACAAATTTCTTTCTCTTTCTCAGAAGGTCATATAAGGGGTTCCCAACATGAGGAAAGTGAGGAATCCATATCACATAGAATACATAGGCTCCCAAAAACCTTCTCACCTCACTGATATTACGACACACCTCAGAGATCCTACTAATGGCCTCAACTTTCTGAGGGTATGGCTTGTGGCCATAATCTCCACACACATGTCCTACAATGAGGACCTCATCAACGCCAAAAATAGATTTCTCTAAAGAAAGTGTTAGCCCCAAATCTTCAAATCTCTGAAATATTTTCTCACAGTCAACAATATGATCACTTACAAACTTTCTGCACCCCGAAGCATCTAAGCTCTTATCTTTCACTCTTTCCTCATATCCCTTATAGGAACATCATCAATAAACGGCATAGTCACAGATGGTATAAGGTCTTGTAAAACCAAGTTCATGGCATTCATCATGTGAGCCACATAATTCGTCGCTCCCTACGGCAAAGTACACATACGTACAAGGCCCAATGGAGTCTTCATGGTCGTGATATCTCTGCTCTCAATAGTCAACTAAAAGTAGTCATACCCTAAATACATGTCACCCATAGAGTAGATGGAATGCCTAGCAAACACCTCACCAAACTCATCAACTGTGGCTCCTCTCCCTACATTTCTACTTGTGACTTTACTCACAGGCTGCAGCTCCTGGATGAAATGAAGCTTCCCATTTTTCTTAGGCACTATAAACCACCTATTTGAATATGGAGCCGAGGAGGGTTCCAATATCTGCATGGAAATCTTTTCCTTTAGTAGCCTTATCAGCTCACGCAAGTGAGCCTTTGGGACTGGTATAGGCCGGATATTCCATGGTATATGTGGCACTGTAAAGATAATCATGGGAGTACTTCTTTCGGGTCTGCTCAACCTATCTCATGTGGAAAAAGTGCAAATGATTTTTCATGCTTCTTGATGACTTCAATGAACTTCTTTTCCTCCTCATCTCTCAGGAATGGTTTCTCTCCAAACTTTATCTCTTTAATAGTCGCATCAGTAAAATGATGCCATATGAGCTCTCGTCGTCTCAGCATAGGGTCATCTGACACTCAGAGATACTTCTCATGACTATCTTTTGGCAATGGCTGAGCTATAGGTTTCACTTTCTTGTCCACAATATTATACTTTGTGTTGACATGTACTAAATGCTCTCTCATGAACTCATCAATCATCTCATACTCTTGGATAGAACTGAGCATAATGATTTCTGACTTCTCACTTCTCTCAAATACCTCCTCAAGCTCTTCTAGAGTAGTCAAACTCCTCTCCAACTAGATCACATCCTCTATCCTCTCATTAGGTAACATGATTCCTAAATCTTTATAGTGAGATAAGCAATCCGAAGAGCAAGAGAAGTGAAACTCTTTGCGCTGGTGAGAGAAGGTCTCTTTATCAATTTTCATCTTTGGTGACGTACATTACACTTGAAATCTTTCGACTATCATCACAAAGAATATCTGCTAAACTAGAAAGATTGTATGAATATTTTTGAAGAGGTATATGGATAATATGAGTATGTAGGAACTAAGTGAATTTCAGGGAGCAAATATCTGCTCATATATAGGAACTAACTGAATTTCACAGGGAGGAAATATATAGTTCATTTTTGGAACTCTTGAACTTATAAAATTGCCATAGCATAGAGAAGTGCTTAAATTGCAAGAATGGGTGATAAAATTGCACAAATACTTGGTGATAAGATGAATAAAGATAATTACTACATATGGTCATATCCGATGGAAAATTTCTTGATGGGAAAAGGTCTTTGGGGATTAATAAACGGAGAGGACGAGTGTCTTGAGTTGCAACAGAACCCAAATGCAGAAGAGCAAAAGCAATATAAAACATGGATAGAAAATTCTAGAAAAGTTCTCCACTGGATTTCAATATGTATATCAGAGAGCCTCATTCCACACATTATGAAGGCTAGCACACCCAAGGAAGCTTGGGACATAATTCATAAGATATATGGTACGTCCACGGAAGCTAGAAAAATTCACTTAAAGCAAAAGTTGCATAGCATATGGCGTGGAAATAGATCTATAGAAGATTATGTGGCTGAAATTAGGAAGATCAGTGATGATTTAGCTTCCATAAATTGCAAAGTGGATGATGATGATGATGATATGGTATCAGTTATGCTAACTATTCTAGGAACACAATATAAGAGATGAGATACTTCTATCTTAGTGAGAGGCACTATGCCAGATTTTGATGAGCTAGTAGCTCTCTGCATGACAGAAGAAGTAAAACTTGGTTTGAATGCATCAGTAAGTGGCAATTCAAGAGATCATGCATTCTTTCAGCATAGAGGAAGAGGTTCTAGTCATGGACATTGATCTTCTATAAATGCAAATACATTGGATATGCCAAGAGACAGAGGAAGATCAAACTCGAGAGGTAGAGGAAGATCATAGGCACCTGGAAACTGTTAACATTGCGGCAAGTATGGCCATTTTGAGAAAGATTGTTAATATAAGCAAAAGAGTCAAAGAGGAAGAGGTAGAAGCCGTTATGCAGCACATGGAAAGTTCTCTACATAACTTTCATATAGAGACTTTGGAAGAGATAATATTTTTGCAATGGAGCATGTGTTCAATACTATGTTTAAACCTGGAAATGATATGAACTGGTGCATAGACTCTCATTTCACAAATCACATGACGAGCATAGGAAATTGGTTTGAATCAAAAGAGTCTTCGAAGATTAAAGTGTATGTGGCAACTGGTGATAATACCTTACATGTGATCAACGATGTTGGGAATGTACCACTAATACAAATAAATGGTGTTCAAAACACATTAAGTGATGTCTTACATGTGCCTAGCATTACAAAGAACCTAGTTTCGGTTCGTCAACTTGGGGATCAAGACATGGAAGTAATTTTCAATAAACATGGCTATTTTGTACATGATTTCAAGTATGGCAAAAGAGGAAAATTACTTGGTCATGGAAAGAAGATGGGTAGATTGCTCAAGTTTGACATGGGCACATCCCTTTGTGAGACCATGTATGCCAAGAATAGTGAATACTCAAATATAGCTGAATTATGGCATAAAAGAATTGGTGATATCAATTTGAGGAAGTTGAAATCTATGGAAAAGCAAATGTTAGTGCTTGGAGTACCAAGATTTGGTCATTTAAACTTTGAAAGAATATGTGAAGCATGCGCATTTGGAAAACATCAACATATGAAGTTTCCAAGAAGAGAAATGCATGGAAGGAGACATCTAGAGCTAATGCATAGTGATGTGGTTGGACCTGCTGGAACAAAATCACTACGTGGCTCGCCATACTTTTTGATATTCGTTGAAGATTATAGCCTATATACATGCATTTATTTCCTGAAGCATAAGAGTGAAGTTTTTTAGTGCTTTGTGAGATTCAAAAATATGGTTGAAAAGCAGTTGGGAATGTATATAAAATGCCTACGATGAGATTCAGGGGTAGAATATATTTGAAGAGAATTTAATCAATACCTTAGTGATCATGGAATCAGAAGGCAATTATCTTGTAGATACACACCACAATAAAATGGTGTTGCAGAACATAAAAATAGTGTGATCGAGGAAGTTGCTAGAGCCATGTTGAATGAAAAGAACATGCAAGATATGTTTTCGACAGAAGCTTGTCATATGGTTGTGCATGTTATAAATAGACCTCCAACAGGCAAGGTTCATGATCTCACTCCTTATGAGAGGCTATGAAAGCATAAGCCAAATGTGATATATTTACGAGTTTTTTGAAGTATTTGTTATGCGCATGTGCCTAGTCAGTTGAGACACAAGTTTGAGCCAAAATCTTAAAAGTGCATATTTTGTTGGATACTCAAAAGGGTAGAGAGGATATAGATGTTATAATCCTATTACAAAAGAATGTATAGTAAGCAGAGATATTATGTTCAATGAAAATGCATCATGGCATGCACCCAAAGAGATGGCTAGGATAGAGAATGATATGGATGATTCTATGCATAATGTTCATGATAAGTGAGGAGCAAGTCGTACGAATTTTGACTATGAAGAAAGCCAAGACTATGGTTCATATGAATTTCCTACACCTGAAACATCATGGAGTGGAAATGCAAAGGTCTATGCAAGAAGAAAGGAGAAAGGGGAAGATAGGTATATGTCTGATTCAGATATTGATGATGAGATAGTTATGCCTAGCATGTTGAAAAATATGAAGGAGAAATATGTTCCTCCACACGCAAGGAAAGAGACATGTTCAAAATCAAATGAAGAAACAGATTTGAGACTATCTACAAGAGTAAGACATCCGGTGGATAGACTGAATCTATACAATAAGTCTATGAAGCTTCATTATGCATACATGACTGAGAGAATCAAGCATGACGAACCAAAGAATTTTCATGATGCGTCACGAAGTGAAGATTGATGCAAAGCAATGGATGATGAGATGAATGCATTAAAGAAGAATGATACATGGAATTTAGTGAAGTTACCACCGAATAAGAAAGCTATTGGATGTAAATGGGTATCTAAAGTGAAGTGCAAAAGTGACAGTTCATTGGAAAGATTTAAAGCACATTTAGTTGCAAAAGGATATGCACAAGTATATGGATTGGATTATGATGAAACGTTTAGTCCAGTGGTGAAAATGACAATGGTAAGAAGCATGATTGCATGGGCTACTATGAACAACTGGAAATTGTATCAAATGCATGTTAAGAATCCATTTTTGAATGGAAAATTGCATGAGGAAGTCTATATGAAGCAACCAGAAGGTTATGTGCATCCAAAGTATCCTGACTATGTATGAAAATGACAGAAAGCGCTTTATGGATTGAAACAAGCACGAAGAGCATGGTATGAATGATTCACTAAGACATTGTTCGATCTGAAATTTATGCAATTGAAGACTAATTATTCACTGTTTGTATGGAATCAAGGAAGCAGATCTATTCTATTAGTGATTTATGTTGATGATTTGGTCATTATTTGCAACGATGAGAAGAGGATTGCTGAGTTGAAAAAGCAACTAAAATCTGAATTTTTGATGTCGGACTTGGGACAACTAAAATACTTTCTAGGAATTGAAGTAATTTCAATGAAAGAGGGAATTTGGATTATACAAGGAAATCATATGCTTGAAATGCTAGAGAGATTTGGTATGAGTGCTTGCGAACCTGTTGATACACCACTTGATGCTAATGTTAAGCTTAGGGATGATGGAAAGTACTTGCATGATGTCAATATGTATACGAAAATGGTTGGAAGTTTTATTTATGTAACAAAGACATGACCGAATTTGAGTTTTGCACTTGGTTTGGTGAGTCATTTTATGCATAAACCATGTAGAGTGCACTTGGATGTTGTGCGATGCAGATTGCGATATGTGAAAGGAACATGTAACTTTGGCTTCTTTTATGAGAGAAAAGTTCAGCCATGTACATATGCATACACAAATGCCGATTGGGTAGGAAATGTCATGGATCAAAGTTCAACGAGTGGATTTCATTTTCTCTTGGAAGTGCAATCATTTCTTCGAGTAGCAAAAAGCAATCAAATCTCACTTTGTCAAGTACCGAAGCTGAATATAGAGGAATTACACAAGCCGTTTGTGAAGCAACATGGATTAAGTACCTACTTGAAGACATGAGAGTCTACATCGACGAAAAGGTGGTCATCTATTGTGACAATGTGAGCACCATAATGCTATCAAAGAATCTAGTTCATCCATCAAGATCGAAGCACATCGAAGTTCATTATCATTTTGTTCATGAGAAGGTCATTGAAGGAGAAGTGTAGCTGATTCACATCAGCACTAGAGAACAAGTGGCGGATGTCTTCACCAAAGCTCTTCCCAAAGAAAAGTTCATCTATTTCAGAGAATCTTGAAGAGTTAGAAAGCTTTAGTTTGTATATAGATTTCATTTCATGTTATTTCATTTTGTATGGACATATGTATTTCATTCATTTTATATTGAGTCTCATTCTGAGCTTGATGGTGAGATTCGATGACCTGGAATTGTACTTTAAAACTCAGAATAGTTTAATATGAATGTTTTTTTTTCTCCACAACCAGTAGAGTGGTGCGTTATCCACGGCCTTCTTCTTCGTCGTGTCTGTGTCCTTGTGTGACTGTGCAGCTGGAATCACCATAGTTGCGTGTTCATCAATGCAAACCCTTTTCATTTGGACATTTATGGAAGTGTGAGGAGGTTTGAGAATCTGAACTTTGAATGAAAAGCTTCAATGTGTAATGTCTACGGAGTACAATCTTTTATTGATCTTGTTTTTTATGTACAACTTTCCTACTTCATGGGTCCTTCGCCATATGGTGTTACACCACATGACCACATGTTGTGCTCACTGAGTATAGTTAGCTGAATTTTTAGGAATTCATTCATTGTACTCCTCATAAGAACATTATGGGGAAAAACATCTGACCGAGAATGATGATATGTTATCATGTGAAGACACTACAAACATCAATCTCTTGTATAAGCTCCCCTTTGCAAGCTATAACGTTGTGTTCAACATGGCATAGGGCAGTGCATGAAAAAGCAGATGGTTTATGGCAAAACATCAGAAACCATGACAGCGAGCTCGTGACTTCAGAGCAAGAAGGCTACTTTTTGTGACACTAACAACTAGGCTGAAAGAATTAGGAACAAAGGATGATCGGTTGAATCTTGACTACGTTGGTAATGCCCATAGGCCAACATCCACATGTCCATGTCTATGCATAGGGCATTAGCAAGGACATCCGTCGTCTTCAAGTCCCCGATAACTTTTGAGATATTTATTGTATTGCCATCAGAACTGCAGGCAGCTCTCTGACAGGATGTTACTTTAGAACAGCAAAGGCCCGTGCTGTCAAAGACGTTTAATGCGAAATAAGTGAGGTATCTAGTTGTCGAAAGACAGCCCTAAAATACACGCATTCTACTAAAACTTCAGGGGTAGCTCAGATATCGGGAAAAGAGTAAACGGACATTGGGAAAACAAACAAAGACAAAAGAGTGGAGGTTGCATATACCACTATGAAATAGTTTTTACGTGCTCCGAATATAATATGTAATATCTGATATGAACATGTTAATGACGTGCAATGATGGTTGTTAATGCGAACAATAAGATGAAACTCTTTGGTGCGATAGTCCGTGAGATAATATAAAAATATGTAATCTGAAAATGCACATGATAAAGAATGCTCGCCAGCGATCCGAAGAGCAAGAGAAATGAGACTCCTTGGAAGAGAGAGAGAGAGAGAGAGAGAGAGAGAGAGAGAGGGTCTGCTTATCACTTTTCGTTTTTTGGGAACCAAATTACACATGAACTCTATAAATTCTCATCACAAAGAATATCTGCAGGAACGAAATCGGTCTGTATAATGCTTAATGAGAAGAATTGTATGAACAGTTTGCGTATGTAGGAAGTAAGTGAATTTGAGGAAGGAAAATACATAGTAATTTTCTGGAGCTCTTCAACTTTCCTTAGCGCTACAAATTCAAGAAAAACGATATTTCTATTTCTTATTTTCAGATGTTAACCTTGCAAATTAACAAGACGAGGTTGAAATGGATTTTCCACAGGAGGCGAGATGATTTTCTTTAAGCTTGCTCATCCCTGGAATGGATTTAAAAAATACGACATTGGAACTCCTCGTAAGACCCTATAATTATCTTGAACTACAACATTTGAACTCCTTGTAAAACCCTGTAATTATCTCGGAGGTCAACGGAAGTCTGAAGAGGTTAGAGAATCCTTGCTCTGAACCAGAATCTTCACGCGTCTAAGTATTACAATCTTTTATTGCTCATGTTTTTTTATTCACAGCCTTTTTAGTTCATGCATCCTTCGTGGTTACAATGCACATCATTTGCTATCTAGAAAAGAACTCGTTGTGCTGATTGAGTCCATTGCGCTCAAGTTCCACGAATGAATATGTATTTCTATGTTAAACATAAACCATCACCCTCTTAACGAGTGATAAAGGCAGAACCCTTAAGACGTTCAGGAATACAAGTGCTTATTGCAAAGCGTGAACAATCCGTTGTACACCAATCGCTCGTGATTAGGAGAAAAGCTTGTCCCAAGTATTTTTCTTCATGCATTCTTCGCTAGATGGTATTACACCATATGAGTTTTGGAATGTAATTTATGCTTACAATCCACATCATTCGCTTTCCGGTAGAGAATGTCTTGTGTCGCTGAGTCTACTGCGCTAAATTTCCAGGAATTAATATGTATTTATATGAGACATAAACCATCACCCTCTCAATGAGCGATAAAGGCTGAACCCTTAGAACGTTCAGGAATACAAGTGCTTATTGCAAAGCGTGAACAAGACGTTGTACACCAATGGCTCGTGATTAGGAGAAAGCTTGTCCCAAGTATAGCAATTAATTATATTTCCATAAGGACCTTGTATACTTCAAGGAAATCGTGCAACCACATCTATTGTAATATTTCGTTATTTGGGTAATTCCTGTAAGTTGACCAAGAACTTCACAAATTATATGGTGTAAGTATGAATATCGGTTGATTCTATCAAATGTATATGGATAATCTACAAAAGGGGAAAGACTTAGTAGAATAGGCCGCAACAGGCTCATCTTGAAGGGCACACTACTAACAGATAAGGAAGATGCAATGATATGCATTGAATAGCGTTAAAGTGGACTCTTAAAGCGATTGATTGTTTGTCATAAAATTCAATCTCAAAATCTTGTGATGTAAGAATATATAAGTTTTCTCGTAAACCATCAGAGGGCATCTGCTTCAAAGCCGCAAGTGCTAGCTCTTACCTCCTTCTTTTGCTCCCTAATTGCTTATCAAAGGGTCAAATGAAGAATATCCCATAGATAGTAGACTGAAAGAATTCCTCCTCAATGCAACGAAACGTTTCACTTTTTCTTTTGAGTTGAGAATGAGTTTTTCCACAAAAGAAAATACATTAAATAACACTAAAATTTCATATGTTTTATGGAGAGCTTCAATCGCTACACTATGCGGGTTACTTAAGAAGATCAACTCACCTTCATGTAAATTTGACCCATTGAGAGTTTGTTTCTATAGAGGAGATACTGGGGTACCCACTTTTAACAAGAGCAGGCAATATGCACTTCCAGTATTTCATCTACTCAAGGGAGGTTCTCCTTAGGGAAATATACCCTTTAACATTTCTGTGAGCAGGCATGATCACAATAGATACACAGTATTGCAAATACTCAGAAAAAAGATAAATGACAATAGTGAAGGACGAATCCACTCCTTATTCCAAACAGATGATTACAATATAGGAAAAAGAAATGCTTCAAAAGTTGATGCTCTGTGCTAACATGTCAATCCAGATCTAAACAAAATTAATACAAGAGATTCGCCCGATCCAATGAACATCAGTAAGTGAAGACTTGCATTGCTCAGTACAAAGATATAAAGACTTGCTCTAAGGGAATGAGTATGGAAATATCACTGAATCACAGTGAATGACAAAACCAAGCCACTTCTTCACACTCTAGTGCTACGAGCCTTCCACTAGGAAGCGCACGCTCTCTATCCTCACCACAAAGTGAATTCCTATAGTAGGCTTGTAGCCACAGAGATCTAAGAGGGGACCAAAAGAGATGCCAAAAATAAGCCCCATGCCATGCGTCTATGTGCATATATCTCCAATGAGTACTAGTCCATTGCTTTTATAGGCTCCAATAGGCCAAGAGGGCCTTGCATTCCCATGTTCACTAAATATGCACCAATGGATTGCCCCAAAATTGGAGGGGTAGATCAAATATGCTACCAATCTTGAATTGGATCTTCAAAAATAGGCAGTCGTCATGAATGGTTAGCAGCAATAGTCATTTATCTCCTTAATTTTACCACTTACACTTTTACTTTCACTTTTGAATGCAAGCAGGGATCCTCATTATGTGCCGCCCATGATATTGTAATGACCCTTAGAAACACATCCTTCACATAAGTCACATAATTCTTGAAGTAGCTTTTGATCCTTACATATTGAGTGGGAGAGGTGGTGGGTGGTGTAGGTGGAGGGATGGTGGGATGGAGGAATGGAGGAACGGTGGGATGGAGGGACGGTGGGATGGAGGAATGGTGGGATGGAGGAATGGTGAATGGAGGGATGGTGGGATGGACGGTTGATTCTAACTGCACCAATCAAAGAGCCCAATGAATTCGCTAATTGTAAGAGTCATCTTCTTCATACTAAAAAAGCATCAACATTAACAACATCAGAAGATCAAGAACTTTTGTCAAAGCATGTATGATATGAAAGGCATGATCAAAGAGCTAATTTGTGTTCTTGGTTATGTGTACAGTACACGCGAATCAAAACTCGATTAAAACACGTGAGGAGCCAAATGAATTCTCTTGGGAGAGTCATCTTCTACATATTGAACTAAAACAAGCATGGAGGTTGGGGGCGGAGTGGGGGAGTTTGGCAAGTGGTGAGGTGGGGGGCACGCGGAAGAGACAGAGAGAGAGAAAGAGAGAGAGGGAGGGAGGTGGAGGGAGGGGGGCCTGCGGGACTGAGCGGGGGGGGGGGGGGGGGGGCTATAGGAGAGAGAGAGAGAGAGAGAGAGAGAGAGAGAGAGAGAGAAAAAAAAAAAATTTTCCGTGCTACAGACCCCCACATCAATCCTTTGCACCATCCTAGTGCAACTTTTCCTTCATTTGCTTATTAAATAGATCAAAATAAATTGCAAACACCGAATGAAATATGGTATGTGCAGTGAATGAAGTTCTTCCATCATGATTTAATTCAGGTAATTGTTCGCCCTGGAGATATTGACCAGGGCTACCCTCTTACCTTGCAAATCCTCTAGATGTACTGCTCCATGTGGTAATACCTTTACCACCCTGTATGGTCCTATCCATTTGGATGCCAATTTGGTTGAAATTGCGGGGATCTGATGCACCAAAACCAAGGATCCTTCCTGTAGTTCATCAAACCTATGATACTTGTCGTGCAGTCTTTAGCACTCCTCTTGTGTTACCTGAAGTTTTTGCATTGCTCCTTCTCTGTATTCTTCTAATGCCACCAGTCCCTAATGGAGATTCAATTCCAATGGTTTTGGCTCCAGGTTCTCTTTTGATGATAAATTTGAACGGTGCTAAAGCCTATTTTCCATATACTAAGCGAAATGGACTCTCGCCAGTGGTTCCCCTTCTTGTAGTTCTGAAAGCCCAAATTGCATTGATCAATGCTTGTGGCCAAAAGCTTTGATAATCAAAAGATAATTTGCTCACCAACCCAATCAAAATCTTTTTGGAGCTTTCTACTTGGCTATTCGCCCTTGGATGGTAGGCCCAAGACTTTTTATGGAAGACCTTGTACCTGTCAAATATAAATTGGAGCAATTGATTCACAAAATGTGTGCCTTTGTCACTAGTGATTTCCAATGGGCAACCAAATCTTGAGAAAATACGTTTATACAAAAACTTAGCTATTGTTAAACCCGTGCAATCCAAAGTAGCTTTAGCCTCTATCCATTTAGTTGCATAACATGTGGCCATCAAAATATACTTCTTACCCATAGGTTGACCAATTGAAATAATTAGTCCTATGAAATCAAGACCCCATCATTCAAATGGGAGCCATCCTGTAGATATGATTAATGGTTGGAAATTCAATCTGGTTGGCGTATGAGCACATCTCTGGCAAATGTTGGCATTCTTTAGAAAACTTGATCGCATCCTTGTAGATATGAGGCCACCATAGTCCTTTGTGGATAATTTTGTGAGCGAATTCTTCCCCCTTTTGATGCCCTTCATTGTGTACTCCCTCTAGCAAAAGATTTACCTGCTCTGGATAAACACACTTCCTCAAGATACCATCCTCACAATATCTATATGAATTCCTATTTATAAGTGATTATGTTTTGGTTTTGAGCAGTAATCTTTTCTTTTCTATAGGTGTTAAGTGTTCTGGGAGTTTTCCAATAGTGAGACAATGGAGAATTCCATCATACTATTCAGCTTGAGTTGCTACTAGGAAGAGATTACTATCTACCAATTCATGATTAATACCTGTTGCCCTTTCGCTCATTGCGGTCTTGGATACTTGATTTGCCATGTAGTGCTCTCTTCTTGGCTTAATATGAATATCAAAGTTGAATTATTGAAACAGGAATAACCATCGCCAGACCCTTCTAGCCACTCTAGGCTTGTTTATCAAGTACTTCAAGGGCTGATGGCCAGATATGACTATAAAATGTACACCGAGAAGGTAATGCCGAAAATTTCGAAGAGCAAATACAATAGCCAAATCTTCCCTTTCAATCGTACTGTACTTTCTTTCTGCCTTCATAAGTATCCTGTTGGCATAGGAGATAGGTCTATCAATCTTGTGTGATGATGGTTGAGCCAAATCCGCACCAACACCATGAAGACTAGAATTTGTTCGCACATGAAACTCCAATGACTAGTTAGGAACACTTAAAAGCGGAGCAGTGTTGATGTGAGGCAATCAGCAATTGAAGTTTTGATGAAGAATTGAAGTCCAGGACTGAAGAAAAGATCAATTTATGAAACATGAAGGAAGTGCACATCCAGAAGATGAAGATGTGTACACATATGTACGTTAATTTAGAGTTAGCTCACTTATACTTTTGAATAGCTATGAGCTTGTAAATATTTGACTATATATACAAGGGAAAATGTCGAGAAAAATATGAAAAAGAGTTTAGAGTACAAGAATTTAGAAGAGATAGAACTGATTAGCCACTTGAGAAGTGTGAAGTTTAGATCTCTAATCCAGATGTAAAGTTTTCTAGTAATGAAGAGAAATTGCGCCCGATGTTTTTGTGCACTCTCCTTCTATGCTTCATGATCTAATTCCATAGTTAATGAGTCTATGGTTAAAGTTTGAGAGCCTAATTGTAAAAAGGCTATGAGAATTATGAGTAGGAACATTCATATGTGAAGAAGTGTTGACTGTCTTATGAAACATGTGAAAACTCGATGGTCAAAGATTTGATCATTTCTCAGTGCACAGTTTAAAGTTTTGCACAAATGAGGAGTCAAAATCTAAGTTGGAAGGCATGCGATCTATGGCTAAAAGCATTTGCATAAATGGGTTCTAGTTTGAGAGAATCAAGTGTTAGAAGTTAGAGGTGTCTGAATCGACTTCTCAAAAGAACAATTTTAGACATAGGTGACTTGATGAGATCATTTCTCAAGATCTACTGAGTCTTTTGAAAAGATTTAACTTGGAGAAGGTGCACAAGGCAACACATTGTGCAAAGTTTTGTAAAAAACTTTACACATTTGATAAGTCAATGAGAGAGATATTTGCAGCAGACTTTCTGTGTAGTCATCTTCTTCACAGTTTGTTCAAAATTTTGATAATTGATCATTGACCCGCCAAATTGGTAAAGGTTTTGAGTTACTCTTGATATAGAGGTGCTCGAACTTCAAGAGTAGCTTGTTCTTTTGGAGATTAACACTCTCCATTAGTGGTATTAGAGCAGGAAGCATCAATATTGAAGAAAGGAGGACCCCAACTGCTGTAGTTGTAAATAACTCAACACTTAAATGTTCAAAAGGTGAAAGCTTGAAAGAAAAGCTTGTAAAGGAGACCGAAAGATATCAAGCAAGACAATAGGAGTATTATTGGAAACAAAGGTAACCTTATTCCTTATAAAGCTTGAAGGATTTAATACAGAGGTGAAGAAAGGATGGGAGATTCTCTTCAAATAGAACTATCCAGCATGGTATATGAGGATGGAAGCTCATCTCAAGAGCAAAGACCTGATAGGCTACATCACGGGTGAAGAAGAAAAGCCTCAGTTCAGAGATCCTAGTGTTCCAACTAGGGATGAATTGTCAGAATTGAAGACTTGGATGAAGAGAGATGCTCAAGCTAGGAGCATTATCTATATGGGAGTTAATTACTACTTGCTACCTCACATTAGAGGTCTTGAAAGTGGAAGTGATATATGGAATGCTTTGGAGGAGCATTTCCAAAACACCACAAAGTCAAGAAAGGCATCCTTGTGGGCAGAATTTACCACATTCAAGAAGAAGGCCTCTCAATCTATCTCAGATTATGTAACAAGAATGAAGGACATTGCAGATGCATTAGGAGCAGTTGGTGAAGACATTGAGGAGGATAAATTGGTAAGACAAAGCCTCAAAGGTTTGAGAGGTGATGACAAATGGAAGCCATTCATTTTTTCTACTGAATTATAACTAGATATTTCACTCCTGATTTAAATCAGTTGCTAGGAAATATGCTAACCTTTGAGCAAGATGTCAAAGGTGAAAGTGATAAGAGTGCTTGTCAAGCAATGTATTCAAAGGAAAAGAAGAAGAATAGCAAACGAAAGCAACAAGCAAATGAAGATGAAGGTACAACTAGCCAAGCCAACTTCCTAAGAGGAACAGGAGGTGGCAAAGGTAGAGGAAGAGATAGAAGCAATAAAGATGGAGTCAAAGCTTGCTGGATTTGTGGTAAGACAAATCACTTAGCTAATGCTTGTTGGCATAATACTCAGAATAATGGTGGATATAATCAGAATTTTAATTCAAGAGCAAGAGGTGGTAGGAGTCAATGAGGTAATTTCAGAGGTAGACGTTATTTTGGAAGAAATGCAGGTAGAGGATTCCAAAGCCAGCAATACAACAATACCTACTACAATTATGCTTCAGATCAGAAGGAGTACTCAACATAATGAATGCAACTTGTGAAAGGCAAAGTGAAGATCAAAGAGTCTTCTACATTGACTCATGTTGTAGCAATCACCTGAGTGGCAACATAGCTTTGATGACTTATTTGGAAGATCCTAGCAATGGGTACAAACAAATTGTTTCAGGGAAGAAAGAAGGAAGACTCTTCACATTGAAGATTCAAGGTAATGTTGGTCATGCCTTGTTCACTTATGGAGGACATAAGATCTCTGAGTTAGATCTTTGGCACAAAAGGCTTGGACATTTCAATGAAAGAGGTATTAAAGATATGGTTAACAATGGTTCAGTGCTTGGATTGCGTAATGTTGCAGGTCAACATATGACATATAGATGTGAGGCATGTCAATTAGGTAAGGCTCATAAGCAATCTTGTATTGAGAGAAACTTGAATTGGTACACACAGATGTGTGGGGACCATCAAAGGATTTCAGTATCAATGGTTCAAGGTATTATGTGATTTATGTTGATGATGCTCCCAGATGGATCACTATTTATATGATCAAAGATAAGTCAAAAAAATTCAATACAATCAAGCATTATCATGTGTATGCAGAAAGAATTACAGGTCAAAAATTGAAGAGACTAAGGTCAGATGGAGGGGGAGAGTATTTCTCTAATGAGTTAAGTGATTACTTGTGGAATGCAGGTATAAAAAGAGAAATTACTTGCAGGTACTCTCCTCAACAAAATGGTGTAGCAGAAAGGAGGAATAGAACTCTTGTTGAGTTTGCAAGATCCATGATGAAGGAGAAAAATTGCCCAAATTATTTGTGGGTTGAGGCTGTAAATACAGCTACATATTTGGTCGATAGGTTACCATGTAAAGCTTTTCAAGGTATGACACCATATGAGGCATGGTGGGGTAAGAGAAGTACTCTAGATCATTGAAAAGTATTTGGATGTTTGGCATATGCATATGTGCCATCTCAATTAAGGCACAAATTGGAACCTAAAGCTGAAAAGTATGTGTTCATTGGATATGATGATAAGCAGATGGGATATAGGTTGTGGAGTACATCCACAAAACAATTCCTTGTGTCAAAGGATGTTACATTTGATGAGCAAGGTACTTGGTATGCAAGTACAATCAATATTTATGCAAGTGATGAAGAAGTTGTGAGTCAAAAGAAAGTTAAATCAAAGGTTCAGATATTTGATGAAGAGGAGAACAATGAAGTACAGGTTGAAGGTAAAGAAGTGCCAAGGTTTGATCCTGAATGTGATGAACTAGAAACCTCAAGAAGTGGACAAGTCAGAAGGTCATCAAGACACAAATGGCAACCTAGAAGGTATAGCTATGACACTTCTTTTTTGGCTACCAAAGATTATGTTTATATGATAAAGGCAGATGAAGATCCTTCTACATATGAAGAGGCAAAAGGTAAGGAAAATTGGGAGAAAGCTATGCAGGAAGAGTATGATGCATTGACGGAGAATCAGACATGGGATTTGGTTCCTAAACCAAATAGTTAGAAGATCATTGGATGCAAATGGGTCTACAAGACAAAGAGGTTTGCAGATGGAAGTGTGTCTAGGTATAAAGCTAGTCTTGTTGTGAAAGGGTTTGCTCAGACATATGGAATAGATTATGATGAGACCTATAGTGATGTGGCAAAGATGACAACCATCAGAACACTCGTAGCTATTGCTGCATGTAAAGGTTTGAAATTATGTCAATTAGATGTGAAGAATGCTTTTCTAAATGGTTATATTTCAGATAATGTTTTCATGGAGCAACCACAAGGATTCAGAAATGAAAGGTATCAAGATCATGTATGTAAGCTCAAGAGATCTTTGTATGGTTTAGAGCATGCCCCAAGGGCATGGAATTATAGACTTGTGAAGTTCTTGAAGGAACTTGGTTTTCAAGTATCTAAAGCAAATGGTAGCTTGCTTGTTAAAGCAAGTGATGATGGGTTCATTTACATGTGCATATATGTTGATGATATAATTTTTATAGGCACAGATGAGAAAGGCATTCAAAGTCTAAAGAAGCAAATGGAGAAAGAGTTCAAGATTAGTGACTTGGGAGACTTGTCATATTTCTTGGGCATGGACATCTCATACACTCAACATGGAGTGTATGTAACTCAAGAAAGGTATTTGAAAAACTTGTTGATCAAGTTTAAAATGGATGATTGCAGGGTAGCACCTACTCCAATGGAGGTGAATCATAAATTGAGCAGATATAGAGGAGAAGATTTCAAGCACATGAAGCTATATCAAAGTTTGGTTGGTAGTGTGATCTATGCTACATTAATTAGGCATGATTTGTCATGTGCAGTTGGAGTATTGTCTCAATTCATGCATTGTCCTAGGAAAGAACGTTGGGTTGCAGGACAAAGAGTGTTGAGGTACATTAAAGGTACACTCAAAGAAGGTTTGTATTATGGTTTTACATCAGATACAACCATCAAGATATATAGTGATAAAGATTGGGCAGGTAATCTTGATGATAGGAGATCAACTTATGGATACTTGTGTTATGTGGGAGATAAGTTAATATCATGGTGTTCAAAGAAGCAACACACAATTGCTTTATCGTCCATAGAGGCTCACTACAAAGGTATCGTTGAAGTTGCAAAGGAAGTGATATGGCTTAAGACTCTTATGAAGAGTTTTGACATCATTGAGAGTATACCCACTATTCATGGAGATAACATGAGTTCATAGTATTTAGCTGCTAATCCTGTTTTTCATGCTAGGACTAAACATATTGAGATTCAGTATCATTTCCCAAGAGAGAAGGTGATGGATAAGGAAATTGAAGTTAGACATACTTCAACAAAAGACCATATAGTTGATATGCTAACCAAAAGCTTGGATGGACCAAAGCTACAGAGATAAAAAGACATGGCAAGAATAAAGAAGTTAGAGAAAACCTCAATTGATGATTCAGGGGGAGTTGTTGGTGCAAGGCAATCAAGAATTGAAGTTTTGATGAAGAATTGAAGTCAAGGACTAAAGAAAAGATCAATTTATGAAACATGAAGGGAGTGCACATCCAGAAGATGAAGATGTGTACACATGTGTACATTAATTTAGATTTAGCTCACTTATACTTTTGAGTAGTTATGAGCTTGTAAATATTTGACTATATATAAGGGAAAATATGAGGGCAAATATGAAAAATATTGTAGAGTACAAGAATTTAGAACAATTAGAAGTGATTAGACACTTGAGAAGTGTGAAGATTAGATGTCTCATCCAGATATAAAGTTTTCTAGTAATGAAGAAAAATTGCATCTGATGTTTCTGTGCACTCTCCTTCTCTGCTTGATCATTTCAAGGATCCTTTTCTAGATATCTAATTCCATAGTTAACGAGTCTATGGTTAAAGTTTGAGGGTCTAATTGTAAAGAGGCTGTGAGAATTATGACTAGGAACATTCATATGTGAAGAACTGTTGGTTGTCTTCTAAAACACGCAAAAACTCGATGGTTAAAGATTTGATCATTTCCTAGTGCAGAATTTAAAGTTTTGCACAAATGAGGAGTCAAAATCTAAGTTCAAAGGTAAGCCATCTATGGATAAAAGCATTTGCATAAACGGGTTCTAGTTTGAGAGAATCAAGTGTTAGAAGTTACAAGTGTCTGAATCCACTTCTCAGATGAACAGTTTTAGACATAGGTGACTTGATGAGATCGTTTCTCAAGATCTAGTAAGTCTTTTGAAAAGATTTAACTTCGAGAAGGCGTGCAAACTATAGCGACACCTTGTGCAAAGTTTTGTAAAAAACTTTACACATTTGATAAGTCAATGAAAGATTTATATGCAGCAGACTTTCTGTGTAGTCATCTTCTTCATAGTTTGTTCAAAATTTTGATAATTGATCATTGATCCTCCAAATTGGTAAAGGTTTTGAGTTACTCTTGATATAGAGGTGCTCTAACTTCAAGAGTAGCTTGTTCTTTTGGAGATTAACACTCTCCATTAAGTACTACATAACCTCAATTTTAGTTCATAAAATGCTTTCTCAGCTTAAGGACTCCATGAGAAGGGGACCTTTTTACTACTAAGCCTTGACAAGGGTTTAGTTATTTCTGAATTCATTCGTATAAATCTTCTATGGTATCCTGCATGTCCCAAAAAACTTTGCACTTCCTTTGGGGTTTGTGGAATACGCATGGAAAGGATAGCATTAACCTTTGTAGGGTCAACCCTTATCCCTTCAGGAGATACTATGTGACCAAGAAGAGTGCCCTTGGTGACCAAAAAGTGACATTTAGCAGGATTTAACTTCGAACCTGTTTTGAGACATTTCTCAAAGATTTCCTTTAGATTTTCCAAATGATCATGGAAATCTTGAACTGTTGCTCTTCTATCTGTGCCTGAAAACACCAAAAAGTCATCCATGAAAATGCACAAAAAGGTTGTTAACCAGTTGCCCAATATCAGATACATTGTTCTATTAAATGAAGTTGGTGCATGTTTCAAGCCAAAAGCCATGCGGGTATAGACATAAGTGCCCCATGGAGTAACGAAGTCTGATTTGTCCCTATCATCAGGATGGATCATTATCTGATTGTAGCCAGTGAAACGATCTAGGAAGCTATACAAAGTGTGTTTGGCTACTTCCTCAAGTACTTTCTCTATGAAAGGCTGAGGAAATCCATCTTGAACAGTTACCTTATTCAAAGCACAAAAATCAATGCAGAGTCTTATTTTTCCACTATTTTTCTTGGGTACAATAACCATAGAAGAAAGCCACCTAGAATGTTCTACCAGAACAATTATACCTCCTTCATCTAGCTTTGTAATTTCCAACTTTACCACCTTTGCGTACTTTGGATTGAGTCAATATGGCCTACTTCTTGCAGGTGCAGCTCCCTCAACTAAGGGTATTCGGTGTAATCCAAGTTCCTCTGGTATCCCTGTTAGATCTTTGTAGGAACACGCGAAGACATTTTTATAGGTGAAAAGTAAAGAATCTACTTTTTGCAGTAAAGTGGGATAATGCCATAGCCAAGAGGCCAAGTGGACTACTTGAGGATTCTCTTCATCGCCTAGATTTACTTCTTGAACAAGTGTTTCAGGACTCGTCTTACTTGAGAAATCATCCCCACTGTATGCAGGAGTGGAATTTAGCTTATGCTATGCAATATGTTCTCTGGTCCACCCTTGAGGTATATCTAAAAACGGAAGATCTTCTCTGCCTTCAGGCTCATAACTTTCCTTCCCTAATATGTCTATATTTGTTACCCCTTCAAAGTTTTTATTCTCCTGCAAACTCTCATTCTCCACCTCCTTTTGAACTTCATGATGTTTTCCTGCAACTCATTCATCTGCAACTTCTTCCTCTATTTCATTGATTTCCTCCGTGCAACACTCTGTACTTTCCATCATCCAATTCAATAATGTATCTTCTTCTTGGGGTAAAGAGGGCATTACCTGAGTGTCCACATTATACCCAGTGGTTTTCCCTGAGTCAAATCCTTCTTCAAAATGTAGTTGCAGCTGGCTATTAGTGCTTGTTGAAATCCACAATTTGTTTTTCCCCCAATCTTGCAAAGCTTTTGCTTGCCTTAGCCAAGGCCTCCCCAGGAGTAAAGGGTAAGAAGTCTCCTGTGGAAGTGCAATAACAACAACATCTAGAACAAAGTGATGACCCTGTACTATCATCACTACCTTTTCAATAAGGCCAAGTGGTGCAACCCGATGTTGATCTGCTAGTGTGACTATGAATGGTGCCACTTGGTGGGGTTCTAATTCAGCTTCCTCATTGTGAAATCTGGCATCAAATTGATGCTAGAGCCTCCATATATGATCACATTTGTGAGGGCTTCATCTTTTATAAAAATAGATAACCTTGAGCTTTGGTAGTCTATGAGGGGTGCAGGGGGAAAATCAACCATGAAACCATCTATGCTAGGTGGTTGGCTCAAGTAAGCAGAGTGTAAACCCCATGCGTGTGTCTATGTGCATATATCTCTAATCACTACCAGTCCATTGCTTTTATAGGCTCCAATAGGCCAAGAGGGCCTTCCTTCCCATGTTCACTAAATATGTGCTAATTGATTGCCCCAAAATCGGAGGGGTAGATCAAATATGCAACCAGTATTGTATTGGATCCTCAAAAATAGGGAATCGTCATGAGTGGTTAGCAACACCAATCATTTATCTCCTTACTTTTACCACTTACACTTTTACTTTCACTTTTGAATGCAAGCTGGGATCCTCATTATGTACCGCCCGTGATATTGTAATGACCCTTAGAAGCACATCCTTTACATAAGTCACATAATTCACATAATTCTTGAAGTAGCTTTTCACCCTAACATATTGAGTGGGGGAGGTGGTGGGTGGAGGGATGGCGGGATGGAGGAATGGAGGAACGGTGGGATGGAGGGATGGAGGGATGGTGGGATGGAGGGATGGTGGGATGGAGCAATAGTGAATGGAGGGATGGTGGGATGGAGGGTTGGTTCTAACTCCACCAATCAAGGAGCCCAATGAATTCCCTAATTGGAAGAGTCATCTTCTTCATACTAAAAAAAGCATCAACGTTAACAACATCAGAAGATCAAGAACTTTCTTCAAAGCATGTACGATATGAAAGGCATGATGAGAGAGCTAATTTGTGTTCTTGGTTATCTGTACACTAGACTTGAATCAAAACTTGGTTTAAACACATGAGGAGCCAAATGAATTCTACTGGGAGAGTCATCTTCTACATAATGAACTACAACAAGCACGGAGGCTGGGGGCGGAGTGGAGGAGCTTGGGGAGTGGTGAGGCCGGGGGCACGGGGGAGAGAGAGAGAGAGAGAGAGAGAGAGAGAGAGAGAGAGAGAGAGAGAGAGAGAGAGAGAGAGAGAGAGAGAGAGAGAGAGAGAGAGTGAGAGAGAGAGAGAGAGGTGGAGGGTGGGGGGGCCTACAGGACTGAGTAAGGGGGCTACGGGAGAGGGAGAGAGAGAGAGAGAGAGAGAGAGAGAGAGAGAGAGAGAGAGGTGGAGGTGGAGGGTAGGGGGGCCTATGGGACTGAGCGGGGAGGCTATGGGAGGACGAGAGAGAGAGGGTCTGTGGGACTGAGCAGGAGGTGGGGTCTATGGGGGGGAGAGAGAGAGATAGAGAGAGAGAGAGACAAAGATAGATAGAGAGAGAGATAGAGAGAGAGAAAGAGAGACAGAGGGTGGGGGTAGCAGGACTGAGTAGGGGGCTACCAGGGAGAGAGAGAGAGAGACAGAGAGAGAGAGAGAGAGAGAGGGGGCAAAGGGTGGGGGGGCTACGGGTCTGAGTGGGGGGTGGGGGCTACAGGGAAGGAGGAGCAGGCGGAG
>CM035420.1:97410677-97490677 GCA_020310875.1 Ceratopteris richardii
TCTCTACTGCTGATGTGAATCAACTTAACTTCTCCTTAGATGACCTTCTCATGAACAAAATGATAATGAACTTTTGATGTGCTTTGATCTCAAATATTAAACTCGATTCTTTGATAGCATTATGGTGCTCACATTGTCACAATAGATGACCACCTTTCCATCGATGTAGACTCTCATGTCTTCAAGTAGGTACTTAATCCATGTTGCTTCATGAACGGCTTGTGTAATTCCTCTATATTCAGCTTCGGTACTTGACAAAGCGATAGTTGGTTGCTTCTTGCTACTCCGAGAAATGATTGCACTTCCAAAAGAAAATGAAAATCCACTCATTGACCTTCTATCCATGACATTTCCTGCCCAATCGCCATCTCTGTATGCATATATACATGGCTGAACTTTTCTCTCATAAAACAAGCAAAAGTTACATGCTCCTTTCACATATTGCAATATGCATCGCACTGCATCCAAGTGCACTCTACATGGTTTATGCATAAACTGACTCACCAAACCAAATGCAAAACTCAAATCCACTCTTGTCTTTGTTAGATAAATAAAACTTCTAACCATTTTCATATACATATTGACATCATGCAAGTACTTTCCATCATTCATAAGCTTAACATTAGCATCAAGTGGCATATCAATAGGCTTCCAAGCACTCATACCAAATCTCTCAAGCATTTCAAGCATATGATTGCCTTGTATAATTCAAATTCCCTCTTTCATTGAATTACTTCAATTTCCAGAAAGTATTTTAGCTCTCCCAAATCTCACATCAAAAATTCAGATTTCAGTTGCTTTTTCAAATCAGCAATCCTCTTCTCATCGTTGCAAGTAATGATCAAATCATCAACATAAATCACTAATAGAATCGTTTCGCTTCCTTGATTCCATACAAAGAGTTAATAATAAGCCTTGAATTGCATAAATTTCTGATCCAACAACTTCTTAGTGAATCAGTCGTACCATCCTCTTGGTGCTTGTTTCAATCGAGAAAGAACTTTCTGTAATTTGCATACATCATCAGGATACTTTGGATGCACATAATCTTTTGGTTGCTGCATATAGACTTCCTCATGCAATTTTCCATTCAAAAATGCATTCACGCTTTCACCGTTGTCATTTTCACCATTGGACTAAATGTTTCATCATAATCCAATCCATATACTTGTGCATATCCTTTTGCAACTAAACGTGCTTTAAATCTTTCCAATGAACTGTCACTTTTACACTTCACTTTTTATACCCATTTACATGCAATAGCTTTCTTATTCAGTGGTAATTTCACTAAATCCCATGTATCATTCTTCTTCAATGCATTCATCTCATCATCCATTTCTTTGCACCAATCTTCACTTTGTGACGCATCATGAAAATTCTTTGGTTTTCATGCTTGATTCTCTTACTCATGTATGCATAATGAAGCTTCATAGACTTATTGTATGGATTCAGTCTATCCGCACGATTTCTTACTCTTGTAGATATTCTCAAAGGTGTTTCTTCATCTGATCTTGAACATGTCTCTTTCCTTGTGTGTGGAGGAACATATTTCTCCTTCATAATTGTCAACATGCTAGGAATAACTATCTCATCATCAATATCTGAATCAGAGATGTACGTATCTTTCCCTTTTTCCTTTCTTCTTGCATAGTCATTTGCATTTTCACTCCATGATGTTTTAGCTGTAAGAAATTAATATGAACCATAGTCTTGGCTTTCTTCATGGTCAAAATTCTTAGGACTTGTTCCTCGTTCATCACGAGCATTATGCATAGAATCATCCATATCATTCTCTATCATAGCCATGTCTTTGGGTGCATGCCATGATGCATTTTCATCGAATATGACATCTCTGCTTACTATAAATTCTTTTGTAATAGGATTATAACATCTATATCCTTTCTTCTCTTTTGAGTATCCAACAAATATGCACTTTTAAGATTTTGGCTCAAACTTGTGTCTCAACTGACTAGGCACATGCGCATAACAAATACTTCCAAAAACGCGTAAATAGCTCACATTTGGCTTACACTTCCATAGCCTCTCATAAGAAGTGAGATCATGAACCTTGCTTGTTGGAGCTCTATTTATAACATGCAGAGCCATATGACAAGCTTCTGCCCAAAACATATCTCGCATGTTCTTTTCATTCAACATGGCTCTAGCAACTTCCTCAATCACACGATTTTTATGTTTTGCAACACCATTTTGTTGTGGTGTGTATCTACAAGACAATTGCCTTCTCATTTCATGATCGCTAAGGTATTAATCAAATTCTCTTCAGATATATTATCTCCATGAATCTGATTGTAGGCATTTTATATACATTCCCAACTGCTTTTCAACCATATTTTTGAATCTCACAAAGCACTCAAAAACTTCACTCTTATGCAAGAAATAATTCATTTATATAGGCTATAATCTTCAATGAATATCAAAAAGTATAGCAAGCCACCAACTGATTTTGTTGTAGCAGGTCCAACCACATCACTATGGATTAGCTCTAGAGGTCTCCTTCCATGCATTTCTCTTCTTGGAAACTTCATACGTTGATGTTTTCCAAATGTGATGCTTCACATATTCTTTCAAAGTTTAAATGAACAAATCTTGGTAGTCTAAGCACTAACATTTTCCATAGATTTCAACTTCCTAAAATTGACATGACCAATTCTTTTATGCCATAATTCAGCTATATTTGAGTATTCACTATTCTTGGCATAGATGTTCTCATAAAGGGATGTACCGATGTCAAACTTGAACAATCTACCCATCTTCTTTCCATGACCAAGTAATTTTCCTCTTTTTCCATACTAGAAATCATGTTTAAAATAGCCATGTTTATTGAAAATTACTTCCATGTCTTGATCTGCAAGTTGACCAACCAAAACTAGGTTCTTTGTAATGCTAGGCACATGTAAGACATCACTTAATGTGTTTTGAATGCCATTTATTTGTACTAGTGGTACATTCCGAACATCATTAATCACATGTAAGGTATCATCACCAGTTGCCACATACTCTTTAGTCTTCAAAGACTCTTTTGGTTCAAACCCATTTCCTATACTCTTCATGTGATTTGTGCAACCGGAGTCTATGAACCAGTTCATATCGTTTCGAGGTTTAGACATACTATTCAGCACATGCTCCATTGAAAACATATTATCTCTGCCATAGTCTCTATATGAGCTTTTAGCAGAGAAATTTCCATGTGCTTCATGATGGCTTCTACCTCTTCCTCTTTGACTATTCTGCTTATAATAACAATCTTTCTCAAAATGGCCATACTTGTCGCAATGGTAACAGTTTCCAGGTGCTTGTGATCTTCCTCTACCTCTCAAGTTTGATCTTCCTCTACCTCTTGGCATATCCAATGTATTTGCATTTCTAGAAGATGAATGTCCACATCTAGAACCTCTTCCTCTATGCTGAAAGAGTGCATGATCACTTGAATTACCACTTCCCGATGCATTCAAACAAATTTTTACTTCTTCTGTTATGCAAAGAGCTACTAGCTCGTCAAAATCTAGAATACTGCCTCTCACCAAGATAGAAGTATCTAAGCTCTTATATTGTGGTCCTAGACCATTTAGCATATCTGATACCAAATCATCATGATCCACTTTGCAATTTATTTCCATGCCATATGCAATCCAACTTTTGCTGTAAGTGAATTTTTCTAGCTTCCGTAGATGTACCATATATCTTATGAATTATGTCCCAAGCTTCCTTGGGTGTGCTAGCCTTCATAATATGTGGAGTTAGGATCTCTGATGTACATATCAAAATCTAGTGGAGAACTTTTCTAGATTTTTCTATCCATGTTTTATATTCCTTTTGCTCATCTCCATTCGGTTCTTTAGCAACTCAGGACACTCGTCCTCTCCATTTATTTATTTCCAAAGACCTTTTCCATCAAGAAATTTTCCATCCTATAGGATCATATGTGGTAATTGTCTTTATTTAACTTATCACCAACTATTTGCGTAATGTTATCACCCATTCTTGCAATTTAAGCACTTCTCTATGCTATGGAAATTTTATGGTGAGGCCTAGAAAACATTTGATAGCATTTTGGCTGTATTTTTAGATATATGCACCAAAAACTGAATGTTCAAAAGTAATCTCAATGGTTTTCTTTTGTTCCAAGCACTCCCTACGTCTCTATGCACTTATATGCTCAATTTTTACCTCTTTGAAAGAAAATCGATAGAGTCTCCTTTGTCCAAAGTGTGTATGAGCCAAGTCAACTATAGTGAATCCACTCCAAAAACCCCAACTCTAGGTAAAAGTATCAATAAGAGCACAAAATGTAAGCAAATAATTTTTGAGGGGACGCCTCGAAAATCATACATTCATCTCGTGATCAGTACATGAGGTCTTTGGACTGTCTTCTCGTTGGCCTTCCACATATATCACCAGAGAATCTCCAAGCATGAGAATACCCCAGTTGAAAACCTCACCGCATCCCTCAGTTTTTGTTTATATTCAAGGTTTTCAACACGCTAATAAAACCTCACAAGGCATGTGAGTTGTCCAATTAAGGACCCGCAATATCAAACATTCATCTCAGAGTGTCAGAGTAGGGTCCATTCATGGACGCGCAAGATAATACACGACGTTGCATACCACATGCGATTGAAATGAAAACTGAAATCAAATATGTACTTGAAATCAAAATATCTAATAGATCTCAAAGACGTAAAATTTTAGACGTGACAAAAATTTGCAAGTTCTAATGCTCTACAAGATCCACTCTTTCGATGCAGCATGTCAACAAGTATCCACACCCTATCGTTCATATTTAATTATCAACAAACATGGCCGAGACTAGTGTTGGGACTACTGAAATTTGCCCGGCCACCATTCATGCGAGATCATTGAGGCAGCAACTAATGTGGAGCACTAGATGCACATGAATTCAGCACAAAAAGGTTACTTTGTACTTTCGTCAAGGAGTTCTTTGAAAAGACAACAGCTCAGATAGAAAATATGCTCTCGTATTTGATGCAGGAAGCTCAGGAAATTGAGCTCTTTCGCAAAACCTTTCTTAGTTCCTATACTTTAGATCCTTCAAATTGTATCGTATGGCGCAACTCCTTACTCTCTCATACTAGCTTGATGAATGTGCGGCTATAGTGACTCCATCTGCACAGTCACACAGCGACACAAACACGATGAACAAGAAGTCTGTGGATAACGCGTCGCTCTACCTAGGGGTGAAGAAAAAACATTCATATTAAATTGTTTTGAGTTTTAAAGTATAATTCCATGTCATCATGCATCAAGTTCAAATATTGAAAAAATTAGAAGTCTCGAATGTCATTGAGGTTTGCGAATCCAAAGTCACGTGAAGTTATTTTCTTTTATAGATCCATTCTAAGTAAATTGGCTAGTACATCTACAAAGCTTAAGCAAAATTAGCTCACTTCCTGTGGAGAATCCATTTTGACTTTGTATTGTTAACCTGCAAGGTAAATATATGAAAACAAGAAATCGAAATATTATTTTTCTTGAATTGGTAAAGCTAAGATAAGTTCAAGAGTTCCAAAAGAGAACTATATATTTCCTCCCTGAAATTCAGTTAGTTCCTATATATGAGCAGATATTTGCTCCCTGAAATTCACTTAGCTCCTACATACTCATATTATCTATATAGCTCTTCAAAATTATTCATACAATCTTTCTAGTTTAGCAGATATTCTTTGTGATGATAGTCGAAAGATTTCAAGTGTAATGTACCTCACCAAAGATGGAAAGTGATAAAGAGACCTTCTTTCACCAGTGCAAAGAGTTTCACTTCTCTTGCTCTTCGGATCGCTTATGATCATGCCATGCAATGTGCATTTTCATATCACATATTTTGTATTGTTGGACTTATTTACAAATGACCAGCCACACATCTCTCAAGTTGGTCAGAGGTTCCAAGGGCCACCATTGTCTTATATATATAATGCTGATGCGCAATCAATAGACATCTACTTACAACTATGTCAGAATGATGTATCTTCTTCCCCAATTTCTACATGGTATCCATCGGACATACGATCTATAGTGTGGGGGTCCACTACACAATGGCTATGCTGAGTGTATTTGACATGAAAGTGGTGTTTCTCTCTGCAACCATAGAAGCTATTCTCAAATTATTTAATGAAACATCACTACACTATGTTTTGTTGGTGTTTTCTATTACAATGGATCTCAAACAATATGCAATATGTCCATATGTTGACACCCCAAATTCCATCGTGGCAAAGAAGACAAATGTGGTAATCATTGAAGACAGGAGCCTGGTGGCGAGGAATGGCATCAATGATCTGTATCTGCACACCATGCAAGTACCTCAATGCACACTTGAGAATGTTAACACAAAGCTTCTCGAATAGATTGCTGCACCCCATGAGAAAAGAAATAAAACCTCTACATATAACCCCCCCCCCCCCCCCCCCCCCCCCCCCCCCCCCCCCCCCCGTGCCCCGCAAAGCTAGAAAAGTTCCGAAATGGGGCACTGTTTGTTTGCAACACCAGATGAAGGTAAATTTTGAGCCTCAAAATTCAATTCACTCGCATCAACTGATAAATATGAATGTGACAGTAGACACTATGCACACAAAGAATTGTAGAACATGCCAACTTTACATGTGACAGAAGCAATCCTCCCTATTGAAGTGCTCAAGGGAAATGCAGAAAGTGTGTGCAATGAGATTGCTGCAGAGAAACTTACTTGGCTTTCCTCAATAGTTTAAGAGACCCACAACAACTGATCGTAGAGGTAGCACTAAAGATGTATCCATAGAATCCTAAAAATGGATCTGTATGTCATGCAAATCATTCAAACTACAAATGATCATTTAAAGAGTTTAATAACCCTATAGAACCAAGACACGTCCTTAACACAAGTTGGTCACAACACTCTACTTGCACGCCCGTGCCCTTTATGGTAGATGATCAATGTGAAGCAGAGAAACACGGATGCTGTTATGAGCTAACATGAAATAAAACTAACATTGGTGTAGACTTTGATGGACCTTTTAAGCTAGAATTCCGTCTCTATGGACCATTTGATCCTCGTATCATCATTTATGTGGACCATTTTGCGTTCCTCAAAAAGAGAAATATTTTGCGTTCCTCAACAAGAGAAAGGGGAAATGCATGGAGAAACTTATCAGTTGAAGAACATTATCATAATTTCAAGTACAAAGCTCAACATCACACGTACTAAGTGCTGCAGTTGAAGATCCTACTTAAGTCATCATTGCCTAGTTACCCATATGCTTTTTTTTTTAATATAAAGGAAGTTCGGCAATAGCCTACTCTCCCGGACTTGAATTAAATTAAGAAACAAAGGCACAAAAGAAGGGGACTAGCGCCCACGGGACCCCCCGAATCCCACAAAGCAGGGGAAACTTGTATGAGTACTAGATTGCGTTACATAGAAGGTTGATCACCCTCTCATCGCCCTCGTGCGGGGCCCACTTGGGTTTGAGCTTGTTGTTGATCAAAATGAGGACTTTATGGTGCCTGAAGGGGGGGGATTTCTTACAGTTAACAATCCTTTTGCCAAGGAGGAATAGTGATTTCTCAATCGACCATTCCTTGGGGGTATCGCCGAAGTTGAGAGCACACCTCTCCCTCCAGATTTTCCACAAGACTTCCCCTCTGATGGCGTTCCAGAGAGTCGCGGAACAGCCGATCGCTTCTCCCAAAAGTACTTGTTTCCAACAAAGCTGTTTTTGAAGTCTGATTTTCTTTCCAACCGTTTGCCAGATTCTGACGGAGCTGGGGCAGGAAAGGAAGATGTGTGGGACATCTTCAATAGCCCGGTGACAGCGTTTGCACCAGGGAGGGATCCCGCAAATTTTGCTAGCCTTGTGGTTAGTCCAAATTCCACGATGCAGGATTTGCCAAAGGAGGACAGACTTCTTAATCTCGATCAGAGGGTGCCAGATGCCCATGAATTTCATGTCCCATCGAAGCCGCGTCCAAGACAGGCACCACTTCTTGTTGAGACTGATCTGGTGGTCAGTCGCCTCTTTGATGTTCGGGATCTTGAGTAGGTTATTTCCGTTGTGCCATTTGAGTCCAAGCGAGTTCGGTGCATCGTGTCCCATGAGAAGGCGAGTCTTGTGCCGATCCCATGCGAGGCATCTGCTTTGCAATGTGTTCCATTCTTCGTAGGAGATGTTTTTGGAAGGATCAATATCCTCGAAATTGATCCAGCCGTTGGAGTCATGTTTCCAGAGGTGTTTCCATTTTTTGAATCCTTTGTGCCATAATCTCTTGGCATTTCGAATGTTCCACGACTCCACACTCCGGATGCCATGTATCGGGAACCAAATAGAGTCGTTTTGTCGGATTCCGGCTGCCCACTTCCAGTCCTCACTAATTCTTGTGAGGCTTTTGACTTTATTCCAGCCCTTCCAAAGGGAGCACACGAGATTGGATCCTTTCGGGAAGACAGGGATCGGGGAGAATAGCAATGTCATGATGTCGAGATTCTTCCAGTTTGGGAACCCCATGAGAGCCATCTCGTTCTTGTTTCTGAAGATCAGCTTGGCCCATGAGGCCTCCCTGTTGCACCAAGCCTTAATCATCCATTTGGCAGCCAGTTTGTTGGCCATACACCCAATGTCCAGGATACCAAGCCCCCCGCGTTCTCTGGGGCTAGTGCAGATGTCCCATTTGATTTTAGGCACCCCCCTTCTGTTGTGATCGCCCGTCCAAAGAAAGTTTCTACAGATACTACTCAATTTGGACAAGCCTTGCTCGTTCGGTCTCCAGCAAGAAAGGAAATAAATGGTAGAAGAGAGGAGGAACGTGTTGATAACCATCGCCCGCCCAGCAAGATTGATTTGCATACCTTTCCAATAGTTAAGCTTGCTTTCGAGTTTGGCCAACAGCCAACTCCAACGTTGCTCCATAGAGACGTCGAACCCCAAAGGAATTCCCAGAAGACGAAAGATTTGGCCCTGCGGAATGATTTGGCAGCCATGCTCAGTGAGAAGGCCAGGATGATGTCCCACAATGGCCCTAAAGGCGGTTTTAGAGTGGTTGATTTTGGATCCAGAGGCCTCACAAAAGGTAGCAAGACACCTCCAGAAAGTCTCCAGGCTCGTATTATCATTGTGAACGAACGCGTTCATATCATCGGCAAATAGTCTCATGGTGATTTGACTGTGGTCGTGAGGCAGCCGGAGGCCTTTTATATTGCCAGTCTCCACATGATGCGCGACCAGCCTACTCAGCCCCTCAGTGGCGATGGCAAAAAGAAGGGGGGCCAGAGGGCATCCTTGTCTAATAGATCTTCTAAGATGGATCGCCTTCGAAAGTTTGCCGTTCACGTTAATTTGGGTCGTTGCGTTTCCAAGAAGGGTCGCGATCATCTTGGTGAATTTCTGACTACATCCGAGATCTTGAAGCGACTGCAGAAGATAGTCCCATTCCAGTCTGTCGTAGGCTTTGTCAAAGTCGATCTTAAGGAAAACCACATCTTGTTTAGACTCATTTGCAAATTGAATACCTTCCCAAATATCCATAATGGTTTCCAGGATAGACCTGCCTTTGATGAAGCCTTTTTGGTCCTCACTAAGCCAAGATCTCAAGTGGCACGAGAGTCTGTTGGCAATGACTTTAGCGATGATCTTGTATCCTGTTTGGAGCATCGTGATAGGTCGCCAGTTCTCGATTCTGTTCTTTTCCCCCTTCTTGTGTATCAGCTTGATAATTCCATTATTTAGACAAGAAGAAAGAGCACCAAACTTTAGCGCTTCTTGCCAAACCATCCGAATAGGGGTGGCAACCACCAGCTTGAAGGATTTAAAGAACTCGTTAGTGAGTCCGTCGGGTCCCGGGCTTTTACCTAGGGGGAGGGCATCAATGACCTCAATGATTTCTGATTCAGAGATAGGGGCATGAAGCAGGGGGAGGAGGTTGGGTGGTATTCTCCTGGGGGAAGCCCTAGAAATGGCAGCCATGCAGTCCCTTCTATGGTGGGAGAGGGGGTTCGAGGTTCCCAGGAGTCTCGTGAAGTGCCCTTCGATGAGGCCAAGGTTATCTTCTTCCGAATTGCATACATTGCCATGTGGGTCTAGTAGTAGAGGGATCTCCTCTCTACTGTGCTTCCTTTTAAGGATACGGCACATCTCTTTGGTGGGTTTGTCGGCTTTGCCGGCCCACCACTCCTTGAAGAATATTTGCAAATTTTTCCTTTGTATTTCTTCCTCAAATCTCAGCACTGCTCTGATTTTTCGGAGACCTTTCTGTGCTTGGTGTTTTCCTTTGTTCACTTCCTCCTCGAGCCGCCAGAGTCTGTGGTAAAGAGCTTCCCTACGAGCCCGCCGCACAGTCTCAAGCATCTTCTTAGTTCTGATCATGATCTTACGAGACTTGTCGACCGCTCTTCTCCAGCACTTGGCAGGGGCCAAGCCCGAGGCAAACGCCCCCGTCCACACATCGACAATCTCTTGATGGACGGAGGGGAGAGAGAAGGTGGTAGTGTTGGCATGGAACCACGGAGCCTTGCGGATCTTGTTGGAAGGTTGGAACGTGATGACTATCGGGTAGTGATCAGAGATGGTGAGGTCAGTGCGTTGCGTGATGGTAGGGTGGCCCCACTGATGATTAAGACTCTGAGAGATGTAGCATCTATCAAGCCTAGCTTTCCTCAGATCCTCACCCGCTTGGAGATTCGACCAAGAAAAGCCATTCGAGTCTTTGAATTCAACCAGATCCAAGTGGAGTTTGGTCTTGTCCCACGTTTCTTTCTCTCGACCGTCGATGACCCTACCCTTACCCATCCATCTGTCCATAGGGTCCTCCACCATGTTGAAGTCCCCGCAAATAAGCACGTTGTGGGGGAGCGAGTCAAAAGAGGCCCAGGTGTTCAGTCTCTCCACATCCCCGTTAGGGGCCTATAGAGAAACCATAGTAGCACAAAGCGGAGCACCAAAGGAAACCGCAATCCAACGGTGGCTTACATCTTCAATGGAGTTCTCAAGCTTTTCGATCCAGCGTTGCTTAATCCCAATAACCGTTCCTCTGGACCCCCGCTGGTGCTTCGTTGGGATCCACACATGTGTCGAGGAGACCTGCCTGAGCCGTTTCTGGAGGTCTTCTCCGTCAGTTTTAATCTCTTGAATACATATAATATCTGGGTTTAAGCTAATGTCGTGGAGCCATTGTCCAATGATGGTCGCTCTTGAGGGGTCGGTTAGCCCTCTAGCGTTTAGCGAGATAACCATCATTTATGTGTTGATCCCTCTTTGCGGGAGGGAGCCTTGTCCTTTCTTCTCTTGGCTTCATCTTTCTTTTTCGCTGGGATCTGATCCCGACTTAGCAATCGGTTCTTGTGAGGGCTTTTCCATGGTATCTCCATAGGCTGTTTCCCTTTGCGGGATGCTCCTTGTTGGGGCGAAATGGTCCCCGTGCTCTGCACCGTTTTCGGGATCGTCGATCCAATGATGGAACTTTCACTGTCCATGTTATCTTCATTACTAGTGGTGAAGCCATCTTCTTTGCTTGTAGTGTAACCCTCCAGGGGGGTTTCTTTGTTGTCAGGGATCTCTAGGGCTTCGTCGTAGTTGTCTACCTCAGGTGGCTTCCCACCTGAGTAGTCGAGCTCGTTGATCTCCTTACCAAGATTGCAGTACAAGTTGCTATAGGGGTTAATTAGCAGGGTGTTCCTCTCGCCGTTGGCCCTCGGACTTCTTTTCCTTCTTCTTCTGACTTCAGTAAAGCCATCAGCATCAGCTTGTGGATTGGGGAGACCCTTGCCTTCCCCTTCCGTGGTCGAGTGGGTCAAGTCGCCAAATTTGCCTTGAGCTGTTTTGGAGGCTTCTTGTGATCGTTTGTTTTTTTGCCTGAGAGGGCAGTCTTTAATTCTGTGACCTTGCTGACCACAACGAAAGCACGCGTTGGGAAGGTTTTTGTAGGTGATTTCCTGCTCCCAGACTTCACCTTCGCCCATGTCCACTTTGATCGTCGATGGAAGAGGCGAACTGAGGTCGGCCTCGACGCATATTTGTGGGTGCCACCTAGCATTGAACGAGTGTCTTGCTCCTTCATAGATGAGACCACCAATGTCTTCGCGTGAAGCCAGCGGCTTGCCGATAGGAGAGACAATGTCCCACACAAAGTTGTACAGGAAGTACGGGAGGTTGGGGAGCTCAACCCAAAGAGGGTACCGAAGTGATTTCGATTTGTCGGGAGTAAAGTCCGGGGACCATCTGAATAGGCACAGGGTCGCCCGACCGAGCTGCCAGGTGCCAACGCTTAGGGCTTGGAATGCCATCTCTTCATTTTCAAAGACTAGCAGCATGTGGTTTGCAGGTAAGAACTGACATTTGCTGACAATTAGTCCCCGAGGGAACCACTCTTTACGAAGCCATTGTCGCACGATTTCAAGCGGGGGCCTAGGGCCAAACACTTGGCCGACGAGGCAAACTTTCTTGAGCTCCTCCTGAGCAGACAGAATTGCGGGTCTACTAAGAGACACGATGGGGGATTCAACACTTTCGGATTCCCCAGGGGCGGCACACGACCCCCCCTCCAGTAGAGCGGCCACCCATATGCTTTTTGATCATTGTATATGAGGTAAACATTGAATGTAGGTATCCTTACGTGATTCCATTGGAATACAATGTCTTCATTTCTATGTGAACTAAAACATTTTCGATGTTTTCCTTCAGAAAAAGGAAATCTTGGAATTAATTAACTAATGTCTGGCCACAGATTTTTGGACTAATCAATCAGAAAATTAAGTAATGTCTGGCCACAGACGACCACCATTATCTGTGGTGTGCCGCCATGGTGCAAGCGGTGTCATCGGTGCATCGAAGATTTAGCCCACCTGTTCTTTGACTGCCCCAAGTCCCGTGTTGTCTGGCATCACGTGTCCCGGGTTTTGAGACTAACGAGTCAAATCAACTGGCAACAAGTGATGTTGGGTGAGGCGATCGGATGCTCATCGAGGCTATGGAATGCCATCAGAGGTGAGGCTCTCTGGAAGATTTGGAGAGAGCGCTGTGCCGTCAATTTCGGCCAAACTCCTAAGGAATGGTCGATCGAGAAATCCTTGTTTCTCCTTGGTAAAAGAATCTCCCGAGTCAAGAGATCACCACCGTTTAGACATCACTGTATTTATCTCCTGGAAAACAACAAGTTGAAACCCAAATGGGTCCCACATGAGGGTGATGGTAATGTTATCCGCCTCATCTGTAATGCCTTGTAGCTTGCCATACTCCTCCCCTGCGTTGTGGGATTCGGGGGGTCCCATGGGCACTAGTCCCATTCATTTGTAACTTTTTCTCTTTAATATAATTAAAGTCCGGGAGATAAGGCTAAGGCCGAACTTCCTTTATTTATTAAAAAAAAAAAAAAAAAAAAAAAAACGACCACCATTATCTTATATATGTAACGCTGATGACTAATCAATCGACGTGTGGTTACAACTGTGTCCTCGTGATGTGTCTCATTCGCGGATTTCTACACGTGTTATCTAATGCAGATAACTATCATACAGCTAGTCTATTCATTATCATGTCCAAAATTTTTTATCTTATTGTTCGCATCAGCAATCATTATTGCACGTCATTCAGATTATATTATGCGGAAGACATCCAGATTATATGCAACGGCCAGTCTTTTGTCTTTGATTGTTTTCCCAATGTCGGTTTACTCTTTTCCCAACAAATGAGCTAGCTTAGGTACATCAATTGCGTGTCTTTAGCACCGCTTTTCACAAGTAAATAGCTCACTTATTTGGCATTAAATTTCTTTGACAGGACCGTCCTTTCACGTTCTCTAGGAACGTCCTCTTCAGACAGCTTCCTGCAGCTCTAATGTCGATACGAGACATATCTAAAAATTATACAGTACCCTCGCCTCTACCTCAAAAGGGTTTCACATAATTTTAAGGTCTTCTTTTTATCTCCGGCGGACATGTAATAGTCCTTACACCAGTTTGTACCACCTTCGGACAACCTGATATGACTAACCCGTGTTTTGTGAGATACAGGAGGTGTCATGTACTATGCCCACCACCATTCGAAAGAGTAGACTTTGCTCGGAATACTTTAAAAAAAATTAAAAGGCCATTCATGCCCAGAGATGTGGACGTCGGCATCATAGTCAATTCTTTCAAGCCAGTTGTCAATGTCGCACAATGTAGCCTTCTTGCGCTCAACTCACGAGCTCTCTGTCATTGCATCTGATTCGTTGCGATGAACCATTTGATCGTTCATGCATTTTCCCTGTGAGACTCGAATAATGAGTAGCATCTGAAATGGGAAAAATCATATATAGATTAGAGTGGGTATTTTTTTATTAAATGGAGGTTCAACCGAAGCCTACTCCCCCGGACTTTAACTTTGAAATTGCAACTGTACAAGTTAATGGGCATAGTACCCGTGGGACCCCCCGTATCCCACAAAGCAGGGGTTAGACAAGGTTACAATTGAATGGGACATGGTTACAACTGGGTTTAACTGGCCTAAGCCATAACATGTCCAGCCTGGGACTTGAACCCTGGACCTCCGCCTCAAGAGGCCAAAGCTCAACCAACTGTCCTACAGGACGTGGACGTAGAGTGGGTATTTTTAGAGAATAGAGTGGGTATTGTAGCTATGGATGGACAGAACCTTGCTGTACATGATTTTGTTATCATTCGATGTAGCCTTCTACTTTTTGATAGATGTTTGGTTCCCAATGATCTTCCATGTGAGTCATAAATATGAAGAATCAATTCAAATTAAATTAAACAAAAAACCTTGAACGCCAGACATGTGCGTGCCCATAATATCCCTTCCACCTTCGTTTAATGAAGCAACGTGCAATGAATTTCAAAATTTTACCTTCGAATTTCCAATCATAGACTACATTCATAATTTTTAAGAAACGTCCCCGAATTGTTGCGCCACCAATGGAGTATAATTTCTGTCGTGGTGCTAATTTTTGTGTGCTCGGTTCAATACCTTTGTTCTGGAAGAGCTCAAGACTTCAAGGAAGGACTTAATGAATGGTGGGACTTTGTGCCTCTTCACTTGCTTCGATTAGCCCTCGACTTTCTTTTATGGGAGTCTTATCTCGTCTCATGTAAATATATTAAATTTGGACCTTTGAAGGGATCTTTTGAGTACTTCCTGCATCTTGGATGATTCTATCCAACTTGAGCTTTGAAACGTCCAAGGCGGTGTTTTAGTCACTCTTGGTTTAAGAGGTCATTTCAAGCTCAGGTAGAGTGTGAATTTTGCATTGTAACTTCAGCTATTTGATGGAAAAATATTCAAAGAGTCCACTCCCACCTCAAGACATGGCACGCCAGTCCTCATTAGTAGATAATAATGTGGCTTCGATGTTGGAGGATAAGGCCTATGGAACTTCGTTGGAACTTTTTGGAATTCAACCTCTAGTTGTCACCTTGCATATGGACGACATTTTGGCTAAGCAAGAACAAAAATCAACATAGACATCGGTGAACATAAGCCTTTCAAACACGAAATAGTATACAAGAAAAAAAAAACCAATGTGTGCTTTCACTATAGGGTGCTAGGCCACATGATCAAAGTCTCCCCTTCTAGATAGAATTCATAAAGGACAAAATCGGGAAAGGTGAAGAATCACAACTCGAGCAACAATCACCCATGACCAATCAAGTTTCAAAATAATTTGTGATGGTGGTTTTGCGGAAAGGAAAATACCCTTTGGTTTTCACTTGGAAGAATTGTATGCATAGTTTGAGTATGCATGACCTAAGTGAATTTCCGGAACTTTCCTTAACTTTACCAATTGAAGAAAAGTAATATTTGGAAATCTTGTTCTCAGATATTTACCTTGCAAATTCACAAGATGAAGTAGAAATGAATTATCCATAGGAAATGACCTGATTTTTCTTAATCTTCATAAAACCACTGGCCGATATCCCTAGAATGGATCTATACAGAAAATACCTTCACGTGACTTCGGACACCAAAGGTACAATGGCATCTCAGACTTCTGATTTCTTCAATATTTGAACTCCATCTGAAACCCTTGTCATTATGTTGGACTTCAAAGAAAGTGTGAGGAGGTTTGAGAATCCGAACTTCCAACCAAAAGCTTCAATGTGTAAGGTCTACGAACTATAATCTTTAATTCAAATTGTGTTTAATTCACAGCTTTTCTACTTCTTGCATCCTCCGGTAGATGGTATTACATCATATGACAACATGTTGTGTTCATTGAGTCTACTGAGCACATTCAACCCATTTTACTTCATAATTCTGGGGAAGAGCATCTGATCAAGAATGATGATATGTTATCATGTGAAGGCACTGCAAAAATACCAATCTCTTCTATAAGCTCCAACTTGCAAGCTATAAGCGCATCTTCAACATGGCACAGGGTAAATGCATGAAAAATCAAATGGTTTCGTGCAAAGAATCAGAAACGATGATAGAGAGCGCAAGAAGGCTAGCCCCAAAGAATTGAGAATAACGGTTCTCAATGATCAGTTGAACTATGTTTGTGATGCCCAAAGGCCGACATCCGCATAGGGAATTAGTAAGGACATCCGTCCTCATCGACTCCCGCATAATTTTGAGATATTTCTTGTATCGCCATTTGAACTGCAGGCAGTTGTCTGAGAGGATGTTGCAAAATGAGTGAGGTATTTACTTGTCGAAAGACGGTCCTAAAGTGCGCGAAATTGATGTACCGAGACTTCAAAGGTGGTTTTCTTTGAGAAAAGAGTAAATGGATATTCGGAAAACAAACAAAGAGAAAACAGTGGACATTGCATATACCGCTTGTATGATATAATCTTTATGTCTTCCGCATAATATAATATGAAATATGTGTTATGAACATGTTCATGACGTGCAATGTGTTGATATATTTTGATAGTCATGCATGTGAACACTCTAGGACCGCTGGGGCTTTTTCTTCCCTCTTTAAGAGGTTTTTTTCCTAGCTTGATGATGTGAAGGACCTTTTACTCACGATGCCAAAGGTGAAGACATTGAATGAATACATCAACCAAGCTATCCAATGTGATAACCGTATTTTTGAAAGGAAATAAGAAAAACAAGTAGAAGGAAGACCTCGCCAATAGAAACCTTTCAAGCCCACTCCTAGAGATAACAAAGAAGGAGGGATATTAAGTTATGCCTGTATTGTGGAAACTGTGGGCACATTGCAGTTAATTGTCCCGAACTCCAAAGTCGCAGGCACCCTTGTAGAGCAAGGAAACGAGGAAATCCACTTGTAAAAGAGACTGTATAGGCAGACCATGATATAAGAAAGGGACTCATAATTACAACCACACCCGTAGAAACATGTCTTGCCCCTATCAAGTTAATCATGTCTGTGAAGACCCTTTCCCTTATCTCTCTAGTAGATTCACGAGCCTCCTCATGTTCCATTGATGAAGGACTCGTTAAGAAACATGGACTTCTAGTACTTTGGAAGAACTGACCTGTAGTAGCTGAAGTAGTAGATGGACTGCCTCTAGCATCGGGGAATATAACCATGGAAACCATACCACTAAGAGTACACCTTAGTGACCATGATTCACACATATGTTTCAATGTAATATTGAGTCCAGTAAACATGGTTATTATTGGAATGCCGTGGTTAAAGAAATATAATCCAGAAATTAACTAGGAGAATAATAAAATAACCCGTCGAGATATCGAGAAGAACCCAAAATATGTTGGAGCCAAAGCCTTCATACATGCAGTAAGGAAGGAACCGACATATATGATATATGCCATACCAACTCAAGAGCCCAAGAAAGATGATACAATGAACCTACCTTACCAATACCAAGGGTTTGAAGATGTGTTTGAAAAAAATTATGCAGATATGCTCCCAGAACATAGACCTTATGATTGTGCCATAGAACTTCAAGAGGGAGCACAACCACCCTGTAGCTCAATGATGAGTAGCACCTCCTTTAATGTCAATCCGGGAAGACGTGAGGATGGTATGAAGACCTCGAGCAAGTGGCGGCACAAGTGCGTGAGTGAGAAGCACACACGCATGCACACACATACACACACACGCGCACACAAGGCAAGACAAAGAGAGAATCAATGGAGTTCTTCGATTACTTTTCAAAAAGCTCTTACAAGTTTGTTTCTATTACAATCTAACCTCAAAAATGAGCTCTCTAGCTCTTTTCATAGTTTTTGGCTAAGTTTTGGCCCTCTCCAGACCTAGTGTCCGGCCTAGTTAAAAATTAGGTTCCACGGCTTATTTGAGGGCTCAAACGATATCTAAAAAATACGAAAATTGGCAGGTAGATACTTCTAAAGCTCCTCAAGCTCAAGGACTCCTTGGCTTGCACAAAATGGAGCTACAAAAAGATGAATTGGTATTTACAATGGTGTTTAGTGATGAAAATCACTTTGAATGGGTGTAAAGGATTTGAAAATTTAAAGGTTGCCTTAGTGCTAGATCTGCGTGAGTGCTCGTACTTGCTTCTTCATGAGGAAAATTACTGGCCTATTTGCCAGATCTTCGTTGACTCCCTTGTCTGCTGCTAACACCCCCCCCTCTCTCGCGTCTGTCGTCCCTGACAGACCCTTGTTGAGTGGGTTTTTGGATGTAGTACTCGACGACATCCTGCGCTAAGTGATGTTCAGCAATTCTCAATCCTTTGGCCAAATCTGTCAGAAGAGCATCCCAGTCTACCGGCCCAGGAACCTCTGGATGTGGTATACGTAGCTTTTCGGAATGGAGAGCTTGTTCCACTGCAAACAACTGCAAGAGATGGGATGGTCTGGGAATGAATATCTCGGAGTGATATTCCCAGAATCCCGTGACAAACATCTCTTCAAACGTTTGTTTGAAGCAGGCCGGTAGATATTTGATGCGAGCGTGCCATGCATACACAACATTAATCGATGGGGTTGTGCTCATGTCGTATACAAGGTCCTGGTTACCTTCGTTAAATCCTAGTGCTCAGAGATGCGGTTCCTTGACATTTTTGAAGGTCCTGAAGGTGACCAGCATAAGTTCGAAAATCTTCAGGCACATCTGAGTCATGACATCAGGTACATTCTTGAAACGGACCCCCCAATGTCGAATCGTCGAAATCATATATGCAATAGTAGGTGGGCCCTTCGGGGGTGCGAAGTACACATAATTGAGCCACTTCTCACATCCTTTAACTGTTAGCACTGTTTGTGTGTACTCCGGCCATGATCTCCTTTGAAATACAGGGCAATAACGTGGGTTATATTTGATGTACAATGGCATGTTGTTCCATGTTCTTACCATTTTCGGGTATGTTTCCAGCAGCCGAATTCTCCACGTGGGTTGGCGAATATGTCCCTGCTTGGCGCTTTCGGGGATGTCGTCAGGTGCAAATTGGGTGGCAGAGGTTGGTTCCCTTGATGTGTGGTGCTTGATCTCCGCATTATAATCTGCCATTAGCACGCACAAAGGAACATACAGGTCGTCCGATGGGCCGATCCACCTATGGTGTGAGAGATTCTTAAAATAATCGGATTTTATTACAACCTCCTCCAATTTTGACATCAATGTGATTTGGACTGCCACCCTGTCATCATGCATCGTGGCTACTTTCTCTAATTTCTCTAATAATCTAATTTTTCTCTAATTCAGGTGCCTCAATTTCAATTGTGTCCATGCCCTGTTCCGTTAGCTTACCTCCGGGTATTGGCATCGGGACATAGGGATCCTCGAATGTTTCTTCTACTTCAATTGGCACAAGATCGTCAGGCTCGGGCTCTACCAGAGGGGAAGGCTGACGCTCATATTGCATGACCTTGCTGCGTAATTCCTCAAGTTCGGCCCGGAGTTTAGTGACCTCTTCAGCTGTTTCTTCTGCGGTTGTGCTCTGGCTGGGTTCTATCTGTCGGGTGGCCAACTGTCCTCGTAACTCATCTCTCTCTTTTTCTAAAGCGGCATGGGCCTCCATTAGATCTGCATGAGTTTCTAACACCACCTTCATATTCTCAGAGGGAATGGCCTTAAATCCCTCTGGGTCAATTTCCTGTGGGGAACCCTCCATGGCCGCCTCCAGATTTTCTTCATTCTGTTTCTGTAATCTTTTATTCTCCTCTAGCGCTGTAGACATATGCTTGCGGAGGAGGCCCAAGTTCCGTCAAAGTTTTAGGTTTTCCGTGATCTGAGAATGTAACAGCTCGTCCATGTGTCGTCGTTCTTCATCATCTGCTTGGGGTGGGTTGGCTTCTAATTGTGCGTATTGCTCCTATAATGTCACGTGCTGCTGTTGTAGTAGCTGCTTCTGCTCTTCAAGATCCCTACATTGTTCTTGGAGATCTTCGTGGCTTCGGAAGAGCCTTATATGTTGGTTGTCAAGGTGTTGGTAGTGTTGCTGAAGTTGGGACATGCATTGATACATATTATTACATACATTATTAAAAGGAATTGTGGGAGAAATGGTGTTGAATGCAGCGGGGAAGGGAAAGGGAAAGGGAATTGTGGATGCAGTGCTGGAGAAGGGTGAGGGGGGAGGTGGGGGAATGGGAGATTGTGGGTAAATGGGGGGTGGGAGAGGTGCAGATGTGGGTGATACCTCCATGGATTCAAAAGTGGAGGCAGTGATGGGAGTGACTGTGAACATGGGGATTGTGGTGGCGGTGATAGTTGTGAACGTGTATAGAGGTGTGTGCAATTGTGAACTCCCAGGAAGTGTGATGGAAGTAGTGGGGTTTACCGTGGCTGTGGTTAGACTTATGTGTTCAGTGGAAATAGAGTACGTGGGTTGACTGATGGTTTGTGCGTCGGTGTGTGTAGTGGATTCGGAGGTGGTGACAGTAGAGGTTACCGTGGTCGAGGAAGGTGAATGGGGTGGATGTGGAGGAGAAGGTGGCAGGGGAGGTGATGGAGGTGCACTCGATGTGCGGGCTTCCTCAGTGTCGTGAACAGTGTGTGCTGTGCTAGTGGTTGTGGGGGTGCCTTGTGGTCCTGAACCTAATACATTCATTCGTTTTCCTGTTCGTGGGGGGCGTCTTCCATATCTTTTCTATGTCCTTCGTGATTGCGCTAGTGCAGTGTGCACCGTTTCAGGTACTCCCAAAGCATCTGATATCATTTCCAGGGTGGCACGGTATTGCTCGTCCACGCCTTCCTCCTCCAGAATCTGGTTCATGAGGGCTTTACCTGCAGCTAATGATAGCCTGTGTTGCTCTTGGACTCGGTTCATCGTATCGTAGAGCTTCTTTAATGCGTTAGTATAGGCGGGGGCACCTTCCAGTACTTGTAGGGCTTCTTGATCATACTCTTGTTTTTCTGCTTCTGATTGTCCACCTTGTGCCTCCTCATGAGCTTCTTCTTCATCGTCCACATTGACTACGTCCGGTTGGCTGGGCTGGGCTTGGTCTGGGGCAGTTTGCTGTCCACCGGCTTGCTCTTCTTCAACTTCCGCGTTTACGGCTTCGATGATTCTAGCAACTTCTTCGTCCGTTAGTTCCTCTAGAGTGAATCCATGCGGGAATTCCAGATCAGTCGGTACTGGTGGAAACACAAGATTAGGGCCATCTGTGCTGTGCCTGGGTAACCTGATAGTAAATGGTTGCACTCGTCGGGGAAGTCTTGGGGTTGTCTCAGGCGTCAGGGTTGCACCGCGAGCTTGTGCACAAGGCATCTGGACGGCGCCTCTCATCTTCCTTGAGGGAGGCCCTACAGCTGACAATCTGCGTTGAAATTCCTGTGCTCTGGACCAGATCAGAGCCCTCTGCACCGGTACATCATATGCGAGACATCTGTATACAATTCTTGTAAGTGCACAGCAACCATACAACACATATTTTTGCTTCTTATACCATCTCTGATGAGCCATATGAATCTGGTCGATAATCCAGTGGGGCATATTGATGGTCAACTCAAAAGCATCCGCCAGGTAGAGGCTAAACCAGATCTTTTTGGGAGGCATTGTGAACCTCTCCTGTGCGGGGAAGGCGAAATGTTGCATGACCATGCGTAAGTGGATGGCAATCGTAGGTGTCATCGCAACCATGTCCTTCAACTTCGTCAGATTCCTGTTCCTCATATTGTCTAGAACCATAGTCTCTTTCTCTGTTGGGATGTGCATACCTCTCATGTCGAGTGCTTCTCTCACCAAGTTGATAGTCAAGCTGAAACACTTCAGCTCGTTGCCCCTTGTGAGTGATGGGAGCACAAAGGAACTGTATCCTTTCTTGTCTTTGCTGGGAGTGAGGGTACTAATTAAGTATGAGCACCTTAGAAAATCCGGCTTTGGTAGTTGGAACTTGAAGTAATCATAAAGCCCAGCCTTCTTTCATATCGACTTCAGTCCTTCATTATTCTGCAGCTTTTCAAACTCCCTCGTAAAGAAATGGTATCTGCCCCAACGTCCATTGAACTCTACCTCGGACTCCCACATGTATGTGCCTTCACCCAGGGGTCCAGCAACGTCACTGAACCAGTGTGAGGTTTTGCCCACCGGCATGGTGTGACCCTGTGGAGGATTCTGGATTGGTATGGCATGCAGTGCTCGTAATGCCACTGGTCTTTCCGTTAATTCCTCCTCGACTGGAAGGCTTTCGATGTCCACCACTTGGGGGCTGGTGCCTGCCTGGGAGCTAGTTCCTACCGTATCTGTCATTTTACTTCTTACTGCCTGTCTCTGTGAGAATATACAAACATGTGTTAATATTGTACAGGACAAGGGAGGACCGTTGTTGTTCCCATCACAATATTAACATGACGGTCGGGAGCGAATAATGGGTTAGTAAGTGTTCGGTGCACGTGTGTGTAGTTAATGCTTGGGTAGTCCTAGGAGACTAATGAAGTTAGTAAGTGGGGATGAATTTACAAATTGGGGTCGGGGGGTTTATTACAGGTCTTAGGCTGCCAAATATAGTGGATGGGCTTTGTTTTCGGTTTCGTAGAGACTCTAGAGAGCTTTATCGGTGTCTCGGTTTGAAAATGAGGCCTTTTAGGGACCCATTTACAATTGATTATATGCATGCTCATGGGCCTTGGTGTGTTCCTGAGTGTTGAGAACGAGTGAATACTGGCTGTACGAGTAGATGGGTTATGCTGTATAGGTCGTGGCCTCGGCGTAGCTACTTGTGCTCGCAAGCAAGCCTTAGGCACCCAAACTTGTCTTGATTGTGGGCTAGCCTTCATCGACTTCTTGGGCACCCAAATAGATTTCACGTTAGCAGGAGAATTTTTGCAAGACTTCTTATTAATGTCGTGTTGTTGGTTATTAATAAGAGACTTAGCCCGTGTAGTTGGCGGTGGTGCAACCGGTTGTTCGCCTTTCCGCACCCACACATGGTTTGCTCTCTGGGACATTCTGCTGCGCAGGTACTTTTGATCTCGGACATAGGTAGTACTCTGCTTCTTCTGCCTTTGATCCACCTTGGGTTGCTGCCTCCTTCTGGCCTTTGGAAAAGAAGGGAGTTCCGTTGCATCCCTGACTCCTTTTTTGCGAATATCATTCCTCTGCAACACATGGTTTTGGACAAGAACAACATGGTCATCTTCATGTGTACCCCTGGAAGGACCAGGAGTCTGTGCCTTTCCTAGTTCCTTGAGTGCTCCATTGTCTAATTCTACTGTAACTTGACTATGATTGACCCAAACCTAGAGAAGTCCACTTCTTAGGTTTAAATTGACTGCTTGGTCATAGATCCAATCTTGACCCAAGACAAGAGGTTCAGTGAGATCCTCATCTTGACACACCAGTACTTTAACAGTCATTTCTTCATCATGAATGTAGAGGGGAAGTTCCACCTCGCCCATGCAAGGGGTTTCCATGCCTCCCAATCCTATGAGATATGCTTCCACAGGATTGACAGTTAACTGTAACTCTTGACAGTAAGACACTCTAACAGCACTAGTGGCTGCGCCTGAGTCAATCAAGGCTCTTACGTTCCTTGCACTCTTTCCTTGTCCTATATCTAGGGTTAAGAAAGGACGTCTATCAATTATCCTATGCGAGCTTGTTCCTGCAACTTCACACATGGCCATAGGATATCCTTGATCTGCATAGTCATTCGCTCTAGGCTGATCTCTACCTTGCCTTCGTAACTTCATCCTTCTGATGCGTTCTAAAGCTTCTCCTTGAGCCTCTTCTCGAACTCGCTTTTCTTCCTCTTTGCGTTTCTTAGCAGTGTTGAGTCGGCTGAGCATTTCCTCCGTGAGGGGTTCCTGATACAACTTGACTCTGCAACCGCTAATATAGTTTGGGAGAACATCACCCTCTAATGTGGCCAATTGTACTGCTCCACTCGTGGAGATCCTATTGATGATCATAGGTCCGTAGCCTCTCTTTTCTAGCTTCCTTGCGTGTTGTTTCAGTGTATAGACTAAAACTAGATCTCCTGCTTTCAAACCTTTATCCTTCACATGGGCATCGAAGTATGCCTTCTGTCTCTTCTTGGCTGCATATATTCCTGCAGCGGCTCTCAGTCTTGTTTCTCCTAATCGTTCAAGGTCAAAGATCCTAGAGGAGAGTTCATGACCTGTCCATTCGTGCTCTTGTGCTACTCTCAATGTAGGAATCAAGAAGTCCAAGGGTAGCACAACGTTTTGGCCAAATACCATCTGAAAGGGAGTGGCTTGGAGTACCGTTTTGTAGGCCACTCGGTATGCCCAAACAGCATGGTGTAGCTGTTTGTCCCAATCATAGCGTTTTGTGTTCACTAATTTTGTCAGTACATTGCATAAGATCTTATTAGTGCTCTCAGCTTGTCCATTAACTTGAGGGTGATAGGGGGCAGACTTCTTGTGTATTACCAAGAATTCTTGGAGTAGATTTTCAATCACTTCGTTCAAGAAATGAGTGCCTCTATCACTTACAAGTAGGTAGCCCATATCTCGTGAATACATTCTCAAACAAGAATTTAGCAGTTGTTTGAGCATCGTTCTTTGTCGTAGCCTTTACCTCCACCCACTTGGTGAGATAATCTGTTGCAACAATGATGTATTCCGCATGAGAACCCTTAGCTGGGGGATTAATAGGACCTACGAAGTCTATTCCCCACTTAGAAAATGCACGTCCACCCATCATAGGTTTCAGTGGCATCTCATCTTTGCGTATAGGATACTGAGTTCTCTGACAGACATCACACCGTTTCACATAGGTATGTGCATCCATGTGAAGGGTAGGCCACTAGAAGCCCGCAAATAGTACTGCCTTGATCACCCGATCTGGTCCAAAGTGCCCTCCTGCTACACCTTGGTGAGCAGTTTCCAAGATCTTAAGATATTCACTCTCATGGACACAGAGTCTCAGGTAACCATCTTTACCACGCTTATATAGATTATCACCAATGAGTGAGTAATCCTGGGCTTCTTGTTCTAAACTCCTTTTCCTCGCCAGAGTCATGTCTGGAGGGAATGTGTTTGTCCTTAGGAAGGATACTAGAGGTTCACTCCAATCTGGCACAATGGATACTTGATAAAGAGTGGCGTGTTCCACTGGTGGTTTAGTGCAACAGATAGGGCATTCCTTGCACAACTTTTGGACATCAGCTTCCATGGTTGGCCAATGTACTCCGAGTCTCTTTAGGGTCTGTAAAGTTCTTTGCTTTGAATGGTGTTGCTCTAGTGCACCTACATGTGCTAATTGCAACCATTTAGCGTACTCATCCTCTTCTACGCAACAAGCCAAGATCCCTTGATCTGTGTGCTTGTACATGCTTCCTGCCATGATGTGGTACTTTTGGGCTTTTACAACCTCTCTATTCCGTGTGTTTGCCACTGGATGGTTAGGCCCGTATGTCAATACTGGTACCAATGGCTTAGCCCACTGCGGCACCACTTCCAAATTAAACAAGTAAGCATCAGGAAGGTCATCCGATACTCCTTGTGGGGCTTCTCCCGATGTGAGCCTGGAAAGGTGATCTGCTCTCAAATGAGTCCTCCCTTTTCTCACCACTACCTCAAAGTCATATTCCATTAGCAAGAGAAACCATCTCACTAATCTTCCTGTATTGCATGGTTTGTTTACGAGGTATAGCAATGCCTGATGATCAGTAAAAAATTTAAACTTATTTGCAAGCAAATAGTGTCTAAATTTCTTAATTGCATATACCATGCCAAAACCTTCTCGCTCTGTAGTGGTGTAATTCCGTTCAGCCGCATTCAATTGTCTACTGGCATAGGCAATTGGAAGATCCATATTACCTTCACCAGTAGGTTGTGCAAGCACACACCCAATGGCATAATTGGATGCATCCACATGAACATGGAATGGCTTATTCCAATCTGGTGTGGTCAAGATTGGTGCTGAACATAATCGTCGTTTAAGCTCTTGGAAGGAATTCTCACATTCATCCGTCCACTCAAAGTTTGTCAGAAGTCCGTACATGGGCTTTGCAATGACAGCATACATGTGTATAAATCGTCGGTAGTACCCACAATGCCCCATGAAAGCTTGTACTTCCTTGACATTCTTTGGCCTAGGTAGCTCTGCTATGGCTCTCACTTTCTCTTCGTCAGTAGATATGCCATTCTTTGACACTATGTGCCCTAAAATCTTGCCTTGCGTGACCATGAAAACACGTTTTTCTGGGTTCAGGCAGACTTGATATTCTCTACATTTGTCAAAGGTTTGCCTGAGTTCAGGAATATGAGTGTGTCTAATGTTGGAATGAGCACAAAGATCATCCACATAGACTTCTAAAATCTTCCTCAGGAACTCCTTAAACACATGGCACATCAGCCTCTGGAAGGTAGCTGGTGCATTGGTAAGCCCAAATGGCATTACTCTAAAGGCAAAAATGCCCCATTCCGTGGCAAAGGCTGTCTTATGCTGATCCTCTAGAGTTATGGCTACTTGATTGTAACCCGAAAATCCATCAAGGAAGCTGTACACTTCCTTGCCTGCCACTCTTTCTAAGAGATGTTCTATGATGGGAAGTGGATAGTTATCTCGAATCGTGGCTGCATTAACTTTTTTCAAGTTAATACACACACGCAGCTTGCCATTTCTCTTGGGCACCACAACAATGGGGGATACCCACTCGGTGTGCTCAATTTCATAGATAAATCCAACTTCAACCAATCTATCTATCTCTTCTTTGATCTTAGCAGCGTAATTATTGTTATAAGTATAGGGCTTTTGCTTAGAGGGTTTAGCATCTGAGGTCATGGGGATAGTGTGTGAGCATATATCGGGGTCAACACCTTTCAAATCCTTGTAACTCCAAGCGAATACATCTCTGTATTCTCTTAGCAAGGCTATCAACGCATGCTCTTCTTCCTCTGTTAGGTCATGGCCTATGTACGTGCATCTCTCCTCTCCTTCTTCTAGGGCCACTACTATTTTCTTGGTGGTTTCTTTGTTATCATAGGCCTCTCCCGATTGTGCCTCTCGTTTAGGCATTCTTATCATGACTCTCATGTCATCTATCTCATACTTCTTAAAATTTTCTGGGACCTCAAACAAAGATTCTTCCTCTTCTGGTGAGGCTTCTCTCTTCTTTCGTTTCTTTCCTTCTTCCTTCGGGGTCACATGTGTTGCTAATCTTACATCATTTATAACCTCTCCATGCCTCTGGGGTTGAAATTCAACTTCATGGAAGTATTCTTCATCTGATGCAAATGGTGGGTCCATAATGATAGACTCGAGATCGAAGTCACTTGCATCCTCAAATGCATCAGGGCTAGGTTCGCATTCTTCTAGAACTGCCTCTCCCATGATTGGCTCTATGGAGAAGACTGAAATGTCATAGCCATCCTCATCACAGTGAGGTGTCCATTGTTCTTCATTGATGGCTACGTCCATGGTTGCTAAAATTTCTGCCCAGCCATGGGGTTCAAATTCCTCGTCAGGAAAGACTACAGGTGCATAGGCTGGGTCTTGAATGGGTCTATGAGTTTCGTTTGCACCTATTTCTCTGGCCTTTTCTCTCTTCTCTTCCTCTACTGCTACTTTGCACATCCATAAGTGGGTGTCTTCATGCATCCATGAGGATCCTGACCCTATGGAATGCACAGATTCCGTATCATCTTTGGCTCTATGGATGGGATTCCACTGGATAGGAGGTACATCTCTATGAGAGTAATCTTTGAGATTGACTTTGGTCGTAACACCTAAGTGCTGCAGGTACAAAGAATTGGTTCCCCAATCCTGTACCACTTGCAACTGTCGCATAAATGGTCTTCCCAAAATCATCTCATAGGCATGATTTTTGCTGAAGTCACATATAGCAAAGCTATGCTCAAACTCAACACCACAAGTGGTGAGAGTTATTCCTTCTAGCAATCCTAAGGGTCTCTCTATGTGACCATCAGCCATTTGCAATTTCATCCTCGTTGGCCTGAGTGCTGGCTTGCCCCAACGCTTCCAAAGAGAAGTAGTGGCAATTGCAACTCATGCACCTGAGTCCAAAATTGCCTTGGTGGTGTACTCCTCGTAGGTGATGGGAAGATAGGTGTTCCCTTCTTCACCTTCACACATATCTCCTATCTTGTCCAAGGGAATTTTTGGCACTGTCCTATGGGATCCTACTCGGGAACGTGGTTCTGCAACTTCAGTCACTTGACTGGCTACACATTTCCGCGCTTTTGGTCTATTCTTAGGCACTTCTTCCAAAGTGAGATCGCGCTGCGCCTTGGTGTTCTTTACTACCTCCGTGTTCCTTGATATGACTGAGTCGTCGTTCCTTACCATGACTGTGGGTGCTCTCATACACGTGGACTTTGCTTCCCATGGGCCTGTGAAGTGGGGTAGCTCTTGTATGGAATTAGACTCAAAGTCCAATCTCTCGTGAGACTGAGTACTCTCATGTTCCCCGTAAATAGATGGGATGTCTTGTGGGAATTGATCGTGTGCATCATCCACAAGTTCAAAAGGAGGGGCGACTTCACTTTCGTTATCCCATTTGTCTTCTTGAATCTCTCATAGGAAGTCTGGTGCAAACCGATTCATAGAAAAAGAAGTGTCTGGCTCCGTAGAATTAGGCACATAAGCAACCTGGGAAGGAGGGCTTATTCTATCGTTGACTCTCTCCTTGTTCTCATAGATGGCTAGAGCACAAGCTTCCTGGGAAGGATTACTTATTCTATTACTCCTCCGAACAGGCTCATACGCTCCCTGAGAAGGAATGTAGGCAACCTGTGGAGGTACGTAAGCTTTCAAGGGAGGCTCATCTGCCTTTTGGGGGGGAAGATAAGCTTCTTGAGGAGGCACATGGGCTTCCTAAAGAGGCTGGCTTATCCGCTCCCTTGCCCTTTCCTTTCTTTGAGGGGCAGGTTCCTTTTCTGATTGTGCAATTAGCCTCTCTATTCTTTCTAGCAGTCCGTCAAAGTGTAACTGTGTCTTAGCTGAGCTAGAGATATTAAAGAGGCGGCTAGCTTCGAACATGGCTTGAGCCAATTCCACCATCTTAGCACAAATTTTAGTTCGTTCAAGCTCTAGCTCGGCTCTAGGGTAGCACTTTTCATGATCGGTTATGGTTGGCCCTTCTTGGATTCTGGCCTGATATGCTTTAAGCATCATATTAAGGTCTTCAGGAGTGGGATCTGCTAGGAGTGATCCTACTCTAGGGGGTGGTGGGTTTAGGTGAGGTGGGTTGGAAGGTGGTGGGTCGGATGGAGATGGGAATGGTGGTGGTGGAGTAGTGTGAGAGGGAGTTTGAGTTGTGAGTTCGGTTATTCTGGCTCTTGTTTCTCTTACGCTTTCCTCAAGTTCACTCATCTTTTTAGCCCATTGTCTTTTCATTCTTTCCCGACTATCTTTCCAAGCTCTAGTCCTTTTCTTGGTTATGCTCTCAGTTTCACTAGCCTCTAGGACCTTTTCCTCGCTTGCCTCTTGGTTTTGCTGCAATGCCTGAGCTCTAGTGACTACCTGTACTGGTGCGGTGGAAGTGACACTTCCTGAGGAATCTACAACCAACCCAATCACATTAATGGGAGTGATTTTTGGCATATTATTAGGATTTTTGGGGCAATCTCGTGAGAGATGCTCTTTTCCGCAATCTTGGCAAAAGCCTTGGATCGTCACTGACTGGGGTTGTGTGGGTGGAGGTAAGGCAATCACGAATGAGGTGATCTCCTTGGCATTTGTAGCATGGTCCTCTTGGGAATGGAGGTCTTACTTGCCTAGGTTGAGGCCTAGGGTTGGGGTTTGCATACATGACATTCGTGTAATCTGACTCCCAACTTATTTCATTTGGCTCTTCACTATAGTAGGACTCACCATGTTCTGGAGACTGCATGTAGTAAGCCTGGGGACTATCGACATGTGTAGAATCAAAGCTATGGTCACACGGGTCACTTTCTGAGATCAATGGGGTTACTCGTACTATGGCCCTATTCAGGTTTTCTTCTGCAACAGCATACTTTACCGGAATCACATTAGCTGGGTTTGGAGGCTGTTGAACTAGCACCGGTTGGGGTCTCTGTTGGGCCTGATATTGTGGTTGGTAGGTTTGTTGGGGTCTAGCATATTGTGGTGGTGGGTTTTGGTTCTGGTATCTGCCTTGTTGGTAGGGCTGAGGGTAGGGTTGCCTAACTGCCTGCTTGTTGTATGGGCAATCTTGTGCGGTGTGATTGGTGTATCTCCGTTCTATGGTGCAGTACTGGCTACTAGGATTTACTTGGGGCTGAGCCATAATAGGGCAGACATTCGCCATATGGTCACCACCGCATGTATAGCACCTTTTCACAGGAGCAAACCTTGGGATTTGTTTGCTAGTTACACCTAATTTCTGAGCTACTTTCTCGGCAAGTTCCTCAATTGATGTGGATTGCGTGGAAGAGTGACTAGATGCACTATCTGAATCTTTGTAGATTTTGGAAAGCTCTAGTTCCTCCCCTAGGTTATCTTCAATGTCAATGCACATGCGTACACATTCTTCTATGGTCCTAGGGTCCTTCAGATACACATAGGATCTCAATTTCGTACTCAGCAATCCATCAAGGAATAAGGCTACCTGTTTTGCGGGTGTGGGTAGCTCCAAAACAGGGCACCTTTCAAGATATTGTCTAAATCTTCTTTCGGCCAATCTGACAGTCTCTTGGGGAGTCTGTTTGAAGCTGTGAATCAATGAGGAGGTATTGTGTCTTATGCCACTCTTAGAGAACTCTACAATGAAGGCTTCTAGGAGTTGGTCTATACACCTGAATTGTCGCTCATCCAATGGCTGGAACCATGTAAGTGCTGTGTTCCTAAGGGTTAGACCGAAGGCATTGTACTGCGTGAATAGATCCTCCACTTGTTCAACTCTCAAGACTTGCTTGAATTCCGCCACATGATCATAGGGATCTCCTGTGCCATCAAAGTAATTCTTCATGGACTTAAGTAGCTGGGTCGGTCTCAGAGTTCTTGTGTGCTCTCTAGGTCTCGGCAGCGGGAATCCATCCACATTTCTTTGGTTCCTGTGAGCTCTAAGCATCTCAGGTTCTACCCTATTCGTTTCCGTCCTCGTTCTTTCTGTGCCCGCTGGGCTAGCAAAGCTGACTTCTGGTCTATCTCTACTTCTGTCTCTTTGCATTCCATGAGCTTGGGATGTTCCAGCTCCAGGGTGACCATAGGATACGTTCGATCTTGGTTGGGGGAAAACAAATTCACCTTTCCAAGTGTAAGCATGTCTATCATTTTGTGTCACCACAAAGATCCTCTCCGAAGTGTGATCTAAGTAGGTCACTCTGCCTGGGCTATCAGGATCCTTAAACTCATAGATCATGATTGTTCTTATATCACTTGGTTGATCAGGTTTATACCTCCAAAAGGCTTCGTCAGTTTCTCAATTGAGTAGCAAATCTATGCACTTGTTGTCTTGGGGAACCCAATCAGGTGTGATAATCCTAGTGAGAACAGATTTGCCTCGGGGTGTTCTAGGTTCTACTCCCATGTTTCCTTGTTCAAAGTCACCCAAGTCCGCTTCTGAGATTACATTTCCAAATTCATCTGTCCTATCTGGGTGACTGGTGACTACATATATGGTTCCTTCTTTGTCCAGGTATGCACCATTTTCAAACTTGACTGCTGGGTGCTCTAGTCCTATGGATTGATCAGGATTCTTAATCTGGACCACGGATCTTCCTAGGCCGTCCTCATAGATGCTAGCACCTAATCGGTTGGTCCTAAGGTATTCCAGCTCTGTTTTGTAAGGGCCTTCTACCCTGTACAAGTAAGGCACTCCTGAACTTCCCGTAGGTCTGTCCATGCCTTGAGACATCTCTGACTCACTGGTCTCAGAGCTAGGGTAGTACGAGTGGTGGCTCAACTGCTGGGCCTAAGACCTAGCAGTGTGGTTGACACTAGCCTCTGAAGATCTAAGGCTTTGTCTCTACCTTACTAGATGTCGTCCTGATCTAAGGTTCATATGCCTATCTAAGTAGCCTAATTCTTTGCACAGAGTATAACCTCGTTGCCGATCAATTGGTATCAGTCACTTGATCCTTTTTAGTTGTTTCTCGTGTTTAAGGTCTTGTCTGATATTCCGTCGTCAGGAATACTTGAATGTTCTTCGTACTTTCAGGTTGATCGTTCCACGTTAGGTCCTTTTCCTTTATGTTATCGACAGTACAGAGATCAGGTTTTTAGCTTGCACTTGAGTTTTTAGGTGGTCTTCAACTTGATACCTGCCTATCGTCACCCTGACTTACTCCTACCTCTAGTCGTTCTTAGCCTAGGCTATGAATTGACAGAAGGGGTTAAAAGTTTCCAACCTTTTGTTTCCTGCACGGTTGCCCTTGAGTGCCCAGGAAGTGTGTTCCCAAGCTTGCACTTACACTTGCTGAGAACGCCTTTCGATGCTCTCAATAGATCTGTAAGTGTTCCAAAGTTAGCTTAAAGATTTAAATTCTAAAGACAGAACCAATGATTTTCATTCCTGTAGCACAAACACAAACTTGCATAGTGATTTTTAAGAAAACATTCCTAAAGACCCCTGACTTTGCTCCCCCTGGGTATGGTCAACTTCAAAATACTCTATCCAACAAGCCCTAGAGCTCAAAAAATTGATTTCGTATGAAAAAGTTATGACTGTTAAGGGTTTAGGGGGTTAAAATAAGATTCAATCTGGCCGACAGATCCTAGGATTTTCTCCAAATCACAAGTGTAGGAACCTCACAAAATGCTAATGGATTGACAAAAATGCCACAAAATTTTTCCCAAACTTGAAATAAAAATCCCTAATTTTTTGGCCAAAAAGCCTGTCAATCGCGATCCACAGGTCTGTCAATCGCGATTGACAGAGGTGTCCGTCGGGGCTGTCAGTCGCAATCGACAGTGTCAATCGCAATCGACACGTTTTCCGGTTTTTTCGCCGAAATTTCAGTCAATCGGGGGCCTATTAGTCGCGATGGACACGTGGCTACGCGTAAAAGTCAATCAATCATGGAATTTCAGTCGATCGCGATCGACGGTGTCAATCGCGATTGACAGAGGTGTCGGTCGTGGCTGTCGATCGCGATCGACGGTATCAATCGCGATTGACAGGGTCCTACGTGGCAGTCAGTCGATCGTGGAGGTCTGTCGATCGCGATTGACAGAGTCTGTCGGTCGCGATTGTCAGGGTCTGTCGGTCGCGATTGACAGAGGCTGTCGGTCGCGATTGACAGAAAACCTCGGAATTTTTCTACTGTTTTTAATGTTTTAGGATGTGCTCTTTGTGCTTGTTCTAGTGGTGCACTCAATTTTGTGAAAAGCCAAAAATTTCTGTCAGTCGCGATCGACAGAAGCCTGCGACCGCGAGACAGTTTCGATGATTTTCGTACCTGCGCAGGAAGCGGGGGATGATGATACAGCAAGAACCTGCAATGAAACTCAAGAAACATGCAAAATCCGCACACACAATATCGCTCTCTCGCTCTCTCTCACACGTGTAATGAGGGAAATGAGGTGGGAAAGGTGATATGATCAAAAAACAGAAATTTTCGCGATGATGGAGATGGAGGTGGGAGATGGTGATGATGATGATGGAGATGAAGATGGTGAAGAAAGTAAAAGAAAATCGATGAGAGTGAAGAAAATACCTACAACTCCAACGCGTCAACTCTACGTCTTACCATCACACGCTCGTCCTCAAAGCTCGATCCCCGGCAACGGCGCCAAAATTTGGTGTAGCTCAATGATGAGTAGCACCTCCTTTAATGTCAATCCGGGAAGACGTGAGGATGGTATGAAGACCTCGAGCAAGTGGCGGCACAAGTGCGTGAGTGAGAAGCACACACACATGCACACACATACACACACACGCGCACACAAGGCAAGACAAAGAGAGAATCAATGGAGTTCTTCGATTACTTTTCAAAAAGCTCTTACAAGTTTGTTTCTATTACAATCTAACCTCAAAAATGAGCTCTCTAGCTCTTTTTATAGTTTTTGGCTAAGTTTTGGCCCTGTCCAGACCTAGTGTCCGGCCTAGTTAAAAATTAGGTTCCAGGGCTTATTTGAGGGCTCAAACGATATCTAAAAAATACAAAAATTGGCAGGTAGATACTTCTAAAGCTCCTCACACTCAAGGACTCCTTGGCTTGCACAAAATGGAGCTACAAAAAGATGAATTGGTATTTACAATGGTGTTTAGTGATGAAAATCACTTTGAATGGGTGTAAAGGATTTGAAAATTTAAAGGTTGCCTTAGTGCTAGATCTGCGTGAGTGCTCGTAGTTGCTTCTTCATGAGGAAAATTACTGGCCTATTTGCCAGATCTTCGTTGACTCCCTTGTCTGCTGCTAACACACCCTTCGGACCAATCTATAGACTATCCCTAGAGGAGCTTATAGAATTCCATAAGAATATTGATGAGAATCTAGCCAAGGGGTTTATCAAACACTTGAAGTCCCCTGTAGGAGCACCTATCTTATTTGTAAAGAAGAAGGACAGAACTCTTCGAATGTGTGGACTATCGTGGTTTAAGTAAAGTCACAATAAAGAACATATATCCTCTACAGAGAAGGAGACGAATGGAAGACAGCATTCCAAACAAGGTATGGACACTTTGAATATACAGTTATGCCATTCGGTTTCACCAATGCTCTAGCAGTCTTCCAACATATGATGAATGATATCTTTTGAGAGTATTTAGATGATTTTGTGGTAATATATCTTGATGATATCTTGATATTCTCAAAAAATCTAGAAGATCATGAATGTCATGTGAAGATAGTCCTAGAGAAACTAAGAGAAAAAGGGTTATATGCAAAATTGGAGAAGTGCTATTTCCATTAGATAGAAGTGGAGTTTTTAGGGTACATTGTATCAGAGAAAGGAATCTTTGTGGACCCTAAGAAGATCAAGACAATCCTTGATTGGCAACCACCTTCGTGTGTTTGGGATGTACAATGTTTTCTAGGGTTTGCCAATTTTTATAGGATATTCATTAGAGATTAATCCAAGGTTGTGATACCTCTTACCAAGCTTACAGGAAAGTCCAAATTTTCATGGACCGAAGAAGCAGAAAAAGCCTTTCAGAATTTGAAATCAGCATTCACCACTGCCCCAATTCTAGTTCATCCTGATTCGAGCAAACTTTTCTTCCTAAATGCATCAGACTTTTCCTTGGGAGCCATTCTATCCCAATATGGAGATGATGGACACCTACATCCAGTTGCATATCATTCAAGGAAATTTTCCTGTCTAGAAATTAATTATGAAATCCATGATAAGGAACTTCTTGCCATAGTAGACGCGTTTGATACATGGCGTCACCATCTAGAAGGAGGAGCTCACAAAGTTACTATGTATACAGATCACAAGAACTTAGCGTATTTTATGACCACTCGCATCCTCAATAGCAGGCAATCTCGATGGAGCAACTTTCTATCAAGATTTGATTTTGTCATCACATACCGTCCAGGACGTCAACAATGTCAGTGAGATGCCATGTCCATAAGATCTTACCTTCCACCAAAGAAGGGTGAAGAGGCCTTTGATCACCAAGAGAGTGTATTACTCAAGCTTGAGCATCTCCAGTTTGCAGCTATGATCTCTTCAAGCCATCATGAAGATTCAGCCTTGAATCATTTGATTCTTGAGAATCTACCACAGGAAAACTTTTTTTGTAATGTTAAGCAGAAAGTTCAAGAAGGAAAAGTCCAAGAAGTAAACGAATTTCAGGAAAAGGATGGGTTACTACTCTATAAGAACCTATTGTATGTCCCTCCAGGAAAGCCGAGGATCCAAGTACTTCAACAATGCCATGACAACCAGTGAACAATTTGGAGTGAATAAAACAATAGAACTCATATCAAGGGACTTTTGGTGGCCTCAAATGTGGAAGGAAGTCAAAGAATATATCTGAATCTGTGATACTTGCAATAGATCTAAGGTACCCCGACATAAACCTCATGGCCTCTTGCAACCTTTACCTATTCCAGAAAGGCCATGGGCTTCATTGTCTATGGATTTCATCACAGATCTACCGAAGTCAGATAAGTATGATGCCATTCTTCTTATTCTGGATAGATTTACGAAGATGGCACACTTCATTCCATCTACAAAGGCAATCACAGGTGCAGTCACTACTAGACTTTTTCTGGAGATACATCTTTAGGCTCCATAGATTGCCTGATGATATTGTCAGTGATCGAGGTCCATAGTTCATCTCGAGCTTCTCGAACAGTCTTTGAAAGCTCATTGGTGTGCAAGTTAAACTATCTACAGCAAATCATCCACAGACTAATGGATAGAATGGAATCAAGTATAGCAATACCTCCGTTGCACTAGCAACTATCATCAAAATGATTGGTTTAAGTTGTTACCCTTTGCAGAGTTTGCCTATAACAAAAGTGTTCATGCATCTACTAAGCAAACTCCCTTCTTTGCAAACTATGGACAACAAACAAGAATGGATATACAACTCTCAAATCATGTCAAGAACCCAACTGGCCCAGTAATTGATGGACATTCATAAAGAACTCAAGGAAGAGATCCATAAAGCTCAAAAACAATACAATTACTATACAGATCAACATCGTTTCCAAAATCCATCGTATCAAATTGGGGATAAAGTATGGTTACTCATAAACAATTTGCAAACTTCAAGGCCGTGTGCAAAGCTAGATCATCAAAGATTTGGTCCATTCACCATCTTGGCCAAGATCAATCCAGTCACCTTCAAGCTCAGCTACCAAGCACCATGAGAATACATCCAGTTTTCCATGTATCCATGTTGGAACCATATCACATTTCACCATTGAGGGGGGAGAGACCTAGTCCTTCAACACCTATCAAGATTGATGATTATGAAGAATTTGAAGTTGAGCATGTCCAAGATTCTAGAATATCGCAAATAAAAATTTATATTTCTAAATATCATATGCAGCTTCAATCTTGTAATCTCGTCCGATCTTCTTCAAATACTCGTCAAGATCTCTTCACAATGATCTGCAAGAGAATCATTAAACACAAAACATAAGTATGCTTTTCATTAACATAAAACACTCATTTAGTAATCTAAATATGTTCTTATGCATAAGTAAACGCATGTATTTAACTCCTACACACATCTTGTTTAAATACGTATATGCACATATTTTACATATGCACACTAAATTCTTAGACATATGAAAGTGGAATATATAAAACTTGATTAAATTGTAAAGTGAAAGTATGAAAAACTTTAGGATCAATTCTAGGACTATACAAATATTTGTAATAAGTTCTAATACAACTCCCAAAAAATACTCCTATACAAATTTATATTTCTAAATATCATATGCAGCTTCAATCTTGTAATCTTGTCCAATCTTCTTCAAATACTCATCAAGATATCTTCACAATGATCTAGAGGAGAATCATTAAACACAAAACATAAGTATGCTTTTAATTAACATAAAACACTCATTTATTAATCTAAATATGGTTTTATGCATAAGTATATGCATGTATTTAACTCCTACACACATCTTTAAATAGGTATATGCACATATTTTACATATGCACATACCTTCAATCATATCATCTACCTACTTCATTTGTGCACATGTACTTATGCATTTACTCATATGCACATGTCCTAACTTTAATATGCACATGCATACATGCAAACACACTTCACATGCATACATGCATCAAACACTTACTTGTTAAAATCATACACATGCATATGCATTTATGCATACATACACAAGCTTACATGCATTACACATACATATGCATACTTACATTGCATATGCACATGCATAATACTTCTCATGCATACACTAATCTTCGCATGCATACACTAATCTTCGCATGCATACACATCATTCATGCATTCCTATGCCTCTAACATACATGCATACATGCATAGATTTCATATACATACATGCTTCATTTCTTATACATACCCTATCTTCATATTCTTATGCATATGCATTAACTCTAATATGCACATGCATTCTCACATGCCTCATACATGCACATGCACACTCTCATATGCACATGCATTCATTCATATGCAAACATCATATGCACATATATTAACTATACATGCATACATTTCAAACATATATGTATATATCACTTATCATTTATGCATACATGCATCATAGAACTCACATATATATGCATACATGCAACTCACATATATATGCATACATACAACTCACATATATATGCATACATACAACTCACATATATATGCATACATACAACTCACATATATATGCATACATACTTCACATCTCCCTAACTTACATGCATATGCATACATCTACTTGCATACATGCAAACATACATTTGTTTACATGCAAACATGCATTCATACACTTAAGCATGCATCTTAACATATATACATACATGCATCATACGACTCACATATATATGCATACATGCAAATCACATATATATGCATATATACAACTCACGTATATATGCATACATACAACTCACATATATATGCATACATACAACTCCATATATATGCATACATCACATCTCCCTAACTTACATGCATATGCATACATCTACTTGCATACATGCAAACATACATTTGTTTACATGAAAACATGCATTCATAGACTTAAGCATGCTTCTTAACATATATGCATACATGCATCACATCACATGCATACATATGCATACTACATATACTAACATACACAACATATGCACATGCACACGTGCATACATGCATGCACACATGCACTTCATATTTAATAAACATGTAGTCTCTCTCTCTCTCTCTTTGTCTCTCTCTCTTATCTCTCTCTTCTCTCTCTCTCTCTCTCTCTCTCTCTCTCTCTCTCTCTATCATCTTGTTCGTTTTCACCATTGCATCTTAAGCACAACAGCGCTCTCGGGCACTCTCTCTCTAACTCTGTTTCAATGTTGATCACCACCTATGTAGAGGAGGTACTGGGGTATCTACTTTTATCAGGAGCATACACCATGCACTTCCAGTACTTTGCCTACTCAAGGGAGGTTCTCCTTAGGGAAATGTACCCTATAACACTTCTCTGAGAAGGCAGATAACAATAATTGCAGCAAATTGTAATTACTTAGGGAGAAGATTAATGACAAATGACAACAGTGGAAAACCAAACCACTCCTTAAAACGAACAGATGATTACAATGCAGACAAATGAAATGCTACAAAAGGATGACGCTCTGTGCTAACATGTCAATCGAGAACAAAACAAAATCAATTCAAGAGATTCATCCAATAAAATGAACACAACTAGATGGAGACTTTCACTGCTCAGTACAAAGTTAGGCAGTACCACTGACTCAAAATGAATGACAAAACCAAGACACTTCTTTACACTACAGTGCTATTAGCCCTTCAGTGTTGGAGCAAGTCTATGACAAGCCTAAGTATTGGCTTGAGTCTCACAAAGTCTTAAAAGAAGCTTCAAAATGAAGACTGTAAAGTTCACTTGTGAACTACCTCTTGTAACTTTTGAGGAGTTTACTTAATGTAAAAGTGAAAGAATCTTAAGTGGTCGAGTCCACTTGATCAAGAATGGAAAGAGGAGCTAGGAATTCGTGATTTGTGGTAGGTAGAGAATCAAATCAATCATTGATTGATTGGAGAGTGATTGAGGGAAGTTAGCCTCCCAAACTCAACTATAAATAGATGGCAGTTTTAGTCGTGGTTAGAGAGACCTATGTGAAGACCTCCAAGAGCTGAGCTTTATGCCATATCAAGGTGTGATTACAAGGCACACATATGTATCAGTAAGTCATTGTATTGTACAAGCAATATACTTTTATTTTCATGATTATTTGAGTTCATGTTCTTGTGAAGTGTACTACTCACTACCATTACTCTCAGTTTTTCTCAGTCACCTTGCAGAGTTGTTTTCTCTACGCTTGGTGCATCATTTTCAGTGATTTAACTTGCTAAAGTTATCTCTATAAGTCTAGTTTTATGCTGACAAATTTTCATGTCATTTGGATGTTGAAATCTTTAGTTATGTTCAGTTGAAGTCAACAGTGTCTGTGCATTTTCACTTGTCTCTCAGGTACCCGACTTTTTCACTCATCTTGTCAGAGCCATTGCTCAGTGGTTATGTATCCAAATTCAGTGATTTAAAGCTTGTTGGATTTAGCTTACTGTCTAGTATAACCATAAAAATGTTCCATATCATTGGATTCCTAAAGTTTGAGTTATGTTGATTTTTCTGCTCACTGGTCTCAAATTGTAGCAGCCCGTGAAAATCGGGATGATGTCATCAGCTGTTAAAACTCATTCTCAGTGTGTGGTTCATTATGTTTGATGTGCTTACTCTTGAAAGTTAGCTCTTTAAGCTACGTAGACTTCCCCAAGAGGAATTAAGCTAATTGTTGCTGTGCTCAGGAGAATTAAAACACTCGACAGGTGTATGAACCAAGAATAGCAAGTTTTCACCTCTGAGCTAACTCCAACTTATCTGTTTTGATCTATCTTTTTGAGAGTGATCTTCCAAGGTACATAGGGTGTCTAATACATCCATTGGCAAGCTAAAAGGGCCCACCATATACTCTTTGAGTTCATTTGGCTGGTGGTGATCAAGGATTTTGCAACACCTCTTCATCTCCAAGCACATACCTATCCATCTCTTCATAGTGGTATCAGAGCAAGGTTGGACAACATGGAAGATGGATTTCCTTCATCAATTGAAAAATTGGATAGAGGTAATTACTCAGCTTGGTCTTTAAGGATGGAAGCTTATCTCCAAGGTAGAAGTTTATATGGTTATGTGGCTGGAGATGAAGTTATGCCAAGTTTCAGGAACAAAAGTCAACCAACACAAGAAGAGCAAGAAAGATTGAGCACATGGTGCTCCAAGGATGCACTTGCAAGGTCTTATCTCCTCAACTCTATCTCATATTTTTTGTTGCCTCACATTAGAAGTTGTAAGACATCTCACGAAGTGTGGGATGCACTTGAAGCCTTCTTTTCTTCAAGTACTAAAGCTAGGAAGCATCAACTATGGCTGGATTTCACAACTCTCAAGAAGGCTCCCAAACAAAATATGACTGATTTTGTCACAAAGCTCAAGGACATAGCGGATCAGTTGGGAAGCATTGGAGAGGTAATAGATGAAGAGCAAATTGTAAGGCAGGTGATCAATGGCTTGAAGGCAGATGACAAGTGGGAAGCATTCACCACAGCTATGGATTTGTATATGGACATGCATGTACCTGATTTCAATACACTCATTGGACAACTACTTACTCAAGAGGCAAAGCTTATCAAAAATCGAGAAAGCTCTAAAGGTAATCAATCTTCAGCTTTATACACTAATAAAAGCAAGTCTAAAGATAACAAAGGAAAGGCAAAGAAAGTGGATGATGAAGCAGGTATATATCAAGCTAACTATGCAGGTAGAGGAAGACATGGCAGAGGTAGAGGAAGAGGAGGTAGACAAGGCAGGGGGAGATCCCAAGACTCCAACTCATGTTCTATTTGTGGATTAACTAATCATACAACAGAAAATTGCTTTAGGAATTCCAGGAATCAAAGAGGCGGAGGATACAATAGAGGAAGTTATGGCTACTCAAGAGGAAGGTTCAACAACTACCATGGCAACTACAACAACTATAATCATTCAAACTATCAAGGAGGCTACAAAAGAAGGAGAGACTACAATAACTACACAGAAGACTCAAACAAAGAGGATTCATTATTGATCATGAACATGGCTATGCCATAAGGTAAATCAGATGAGCATGTTTTCTACATAGATTCAGGTTGTTCAAATCATGTGGCAGGAAGTGTGCCACCTATCACATTTAGAAGATCCAAGGAATAAGCATGAGGTACAAACAGGAGATGATACAAAACATCTTGTGGAGAAAATAGGCAATGTCAAAGCATCTGATGGAAACATCAACCTACTCAGTAAGGTACTCTATGTCCCTACCATTACAAAGAATTTGATAAGTGTTGGGCAGATAGTAGAGAAAGGGTTGCAAGTCAGGTTCACAAAAGCATGAGCATTTGTTGAAGATCCAAGTCAAGGATTCAGAAGAATTGCAAAAGGTGAAAAGACAGGTAGATTGTTCACATTTGATTTACAAGACACTAGAAACATTGCTCTCTTTAATTATGGTAGTCAAACACTCACAGAATTGGAAATATGGCACAAAAGGTTAGCACATATTGGTGAAAGGTCATTAAAGCAAATTTGCAGGGACCAAAGTGTACTTGGACTCCCTAACTTGTCAAAACAACATATGATTTATAAGTGTAGTGCATGTCAATTTGGAAAGTCTCACAGGTTACCATTCATAAAGAAAGGTTATATGCATGGAGATCTCTTGGAATTGGTTCATACAGATGTATGGGGACCTAGCAAGGAAGCTTCAATATCTGGATCAAGGTATTATGTCTCCTTTATTGATGATTGCAGCAGATGGACTATCCTATTCTTTATGAAACACAAAGATGAAGTTTTTTCATGTTTCAAAAGATATTTGGCTCTGGTGGAGAATCAAACAGGTAAATCACTAAAAAGGCTAAGGTCAGATGGAGGGGGAGAATACTTCTCCCATGAGTTTGATTCTTTTCTTCAAGAAAGAGGAATCAAAAGAGAGGTAACTACAAGGTACACTCCTGAGCAAAATGGAGTGGCAGAAAGGAGGAATAGGACAATTGTTGAAGTTGCAAGGTCTATGTTAAATGAAAAGCATTTACCTTATTACTTATGGGCTGAGGCTGTATCTACAACCGCTTACTTGATTAACAGGTTGCCTTCAAAATCCCTTGATGGGATGACTCCATATGAGGCTTGGAATAGAAGAAGACGAAGTTTAGATCATTGTAAAATTTTTGGATGTATTGCTTTTGCTCATGTTCCTTCACAGGTTAGAGGCAAGATGGATCCAAAGGTAGAAAGGTGTGTATTTATTGGATATGACAACAATCAAAAGGGCTACAGGTTATACAACCCTACCAACAAAGGATTCTTGGTAAGCAGAGATGTAGTTTTTGATAAGAACAATTCATGGTATGAAGATTCATGCAGGAAGGTCAATTTGCCATATAATCTTGAAGAAGATTTTCCAAAGCTTGGTAGAGAACAACCAAAGATTAAAGAACAAGACACCTCAGAGGATGATGAAGAATCTCAGATGGAAAAGATCAAAGCATGGAAGTCTAAAGATAAAGCAAAATTGCAGGAACTTGGACATGAGGCAGAATCATCACATCATGGCCTAAGATGATCTATGAGGGAAAAGAAAAAACCAGAAAGGTATGGGTTTGACACCTCATTAGTAACTAAACATTCTATCTACATAGCACAGGACATAAACCGAGAGGAACCATCATCATTTGAAGAGGCCAAAGCAAAAACAGAATGGAAGCATGCAATGAAGGAAGAGATTGAAGCATTGGAGGAAAACAACACTTGGGATTTGGTGCCCAAGGCTTCATCCATGAAGGTAATAGGCTAAAGATGGGTCTATAAACTCAAGAAGAATTCTGATGGTTCCATTAACAGGTATAAGGCAAGGCTTGTAGCAAAAGGCTTTGCACAAACTCAGGGAATTGATTATGAGGAGACTTTCTCTCCTGTGGCAAAGATCCCTACAATTAGGGTTTTGCTTAGTATTGCCTCTTCCAAGAATTGGAAGATACTTCAACTAGATGTAAAGAATGCATTCTTGAATGGTTGGATAACAGAAGAGGTATATATGGCACAACCACCTGGTTTTGAGAATCAAGTTTATCCTGATTATGTGTGTAAACTTAACAAAGCATTGTATGGTCTCAAGCAAGCTCCAAGAGCTTAGAATTTCAGGCTTGTTTCATTCTTGCAGGACAAAGGCTTTCAACCAAGCAAGGCATATCCTTCACTCTTTATTAAAAAGAGTAATTCTAAGATCATCAATCTATGTGTATATGTAGACGATATTATATTGACAGGAAATGATGCAGATGGTATGAAGAAGATCAAAGATCAGATGAGAGAAGAGTTCAAGATAAGTGATTTGGGTTCACTTACCTACTTCCTAGGTTTGGAAGTTGTCTACAAAGATCATGGTTTGTTTCTTACTCAAAGAAAGTATATTAAGGACATGTTGGCAAAATTCAAGATGCAAGATTGTAAGATTGCAGGTACTCCAATGGAGGTCAATCACAAATTGAGCTCACATGAAGGTGAACTCATAGAGGACATCACATCATATCAAAGTCTAGTGGGTAGTCTCAAATATGCCACATTGATAAGAGTAGATATATGTTACAGTGTGAGTGTGCTAAGCCAATTTATGCACACACCAAGGAAACCACATATGGATGCTGCCAAAAGGATTCTCAAGTATCTCAAAGGAACCATAAATGAAGGACTTTATTATCCTTATGTATCTGATTTAGGTTTGAAGCTATTTTCTTATGCAGATTGGGCTGGCTCCAAAGAAGATAGAAGGAGCACTTCAGGTTATCTTACCTTTGCAGGTTCAAAGCTTATTTCATGGTCATCCAAGAAGCAACCCACAGTTGCTCTCTCTTCTACTAAAGCTAAATACAGAGGTCTCGCCATAGCTACTCAGGAAGCTATGTGGATGAAGACATTATTCAAAGATCTTGGATTGGAGTTTGGAACTCCAACTATTTTTTGTGACAATATGAGTTCTATTCACTTAGTTGCTAATCCTATTTTCATGCAAGGACTAAACATATTGAAGTTCATTATCACTATGTGTAGAGGAGGTACTGGGATATCCGCTTTTACCAAAAGTAGAGATTAAAGATTAACATATCCAGTACGTCGCGTACTCAAGGGAGGTTCTCTTTAGGGAAGTATACCCTTTAACATTTTTGTGATCAGGTAGATAACAAGGAGATACTTCAGAAAATATGGACAAAAATTGACCAAGGAAGACCATACACTTCTTGATTCGATTCAGATGATTACAAGATTTGTCAAGGAAATGCTCAAAAACTAATGCTCAGAGCTTCGTGGTACACTATGAAGATAAATACAAATCAATACAAATGATGAAGGAATTGCTCAAGAGAATAGAGCTTAACACCAATAGTGTCTCATAGAAAAGAAAGAAAATCCAAGACACTCTCTTACACTATAGTGCTCATAGCCCTCCACTGAGAAGCCTACCCTCTGTATCCACACTACAGAGTAGCTCCTACAATAGCCTTGAAACCACCAAGTGCAAGAGAGAACTTCTGCACGTATACACGCGTCAAAGTAACTCCAAAAAAAATGTACCCCAAATGAGCACAAATCCATTGTTTTTATAGGCTCTAATAGATCAAGAACCTTGCCGAATCTTCACGTCCATTGCAGTAAGTCACTTCTTATTTTTGAATCCATCCTTATAAGTTCATATAGACTAACCTTGTGATGAATACCTTTCAAGATCTGTTCAATGTTTACCTCCTGAGTGTTTTCTTGCAGACTTGTTGGTTGGCCCTTTAGAGAAGTAGTCATCTTATTATAAGCTCCTTCAATTTGTGCTTGGTCCTTCCATCCAGACTCCTTTTCTTCCTGTTTATCCTGAAATCCTTGTTGTTCATCTCTCTGGGTTGCAGCTGCTTGCCTAGCTCTAGTCATCATGGGCATTGCAGAGGATGAAACAACATAAGTCTGAGTGGTTTTTCCTTCTTCATGTGGAGAGACTACAATCATATGAATTGGAGCAGGACAACCTCTTGGGCAATCTTTGGTATAATGATCCTTGGCCTCTAGACAATGTTGACAAGGAGGTGCATCTTCTGGAAGGGAACACTTATTTTGCATGTGGCCATATTCACCACAACGATAGCACATCAAGGGTCTATTATATCTAGGCTTTGCAGGCCTATTCTCCTCCTATTAGATGTATTTGAAGTACTAGCATAGTATGAATCCAAAGTTTGAGGGTTACCTCTCTGCTGTGTACCCTTGAGGTAATAACAATCTCTGGCTTCATGACCATCTTTTCCACAAAATTGACAGCTTACCTTAATAGGGCAATTAGCATTAGAATGTCCATTGTTGTTACACATTGTACACCAAATTTTTCTCCTTATATCCTGAGTGGTCTTCAAATCTTCTAACTCTCGGCGAAGTTGAGCTACTTCATCATCAGTGTGACGCAGTGGTGGCAAGACCTTCTCTTCTTGTTGATTTTGTTGCATCTTCAATGCTTCCAGTTCTCTCCTTAGTTGCTCAATAGGATCCAAATCTGTAGCATACTTTTGTTGTGTATCCCCTTCAAAATGTTGCCTTGCTTCTTCAATGCGTGATGCCACTGCAACAAAGTCATTGAGGGTCGCATCCAATCTAAGAGATTCACGAAGCTTCTGCTGAGATGACCTAGGCAGAGCCTTTTCGATCCACTTTTTAACCAAAAAGTCACCTGGAGCATGTGGCAGACGTGCAACAAGTGCTTTTGTTCTAGTGTGAAGTTCATGAAAGGATTCACCTGGTCTTAGCTTCAAATTCTCTAGCTGATCTAGAGCTCTTTCCGAGGAATCACTTGGTCGAAATGTCTGTGAAAACGCCGCCTTCAAAGCCTCCCATGTAGTGAAATGGCCATCTCCATATTGACTATACCATTTATCTGCAAGACCCTGCAATGTGGATGGAAAGAGTACCAGCATTGCATCATCTCTATTTTGCAAACCTCGTCCACGGCATAAAGAGATGAATCTTCTCACATGATCATCAGCATCCTCATAGGCTTGTCCCTTGAAGGTAGGGAATTTGATATTTAATCTGGAGAGTAAATGAGAGAGATCCTCCATTTGTACTGGTGTTTCTTCGGACGTATCTGAGGAGAAGTCTAGAGTTCTCCTATACCCCTCTTTCGACAATGGTGTCGCACCCAAATCAATTGATAAATGTAGGGAGGGTAGAGGGGAGGTAGACTCACTAGTCGTGGTTATGGCTAACTTGTTAAGGCTCCTCCTAACACGAAGAGACTCCTTATCTGCCCATGTATGGGTCATGTACCTACTTGCAAATGTAATAGGGCAAAAATACCTCTCACAGAAATGCAAAGGTCCCACCGTGCGTGCCAAACTGTAGAGGAGGTACTAGGATATCCGCTTTTAACAAAAGTAGAGATTAAAGATTAACATATCCAATACGTCACCTACTCAAGGGAGGTTCTCTTTAGGGAAGTATACCCTTTAATATTTCTGTGATCAGGTAGATAACAAGGAGATACTTCAGAAAATATGGACAACAATTGACCAAGGAAGACCATACACTTCTTGATTCGATTCAGATGATTACAAGATTTGTCAAGGAAATGCTCAAAAACTAATGCTCAGAGCTTTGTGGTACTCTATGCAGATAAATACAGATCAATACAAATGATGAAGGAATTGCTCAAGAGAATAGAGCTTAACACCAATAGTGTCTCATAGAAAAGAAAGAAAATCCAAGACACTCTCTTACACTATAGTGCTCATAGCCCTCCACTGAGAAGCCTACCCTCTGTATCGACACTACAGAGTAGCTCCTACAATAGGCTTGAAACCACCAAGTGCAAGAGAGAACTTCTGCACGTATACACGCGTCAAAGTAACTCCAAAAAAAATGTACCCCAAATGAGCACAAATCCATTGTTTTTATAGGCTCTAATAGATCAAGAACCTTGCCGAATCTTCACGTCCATTGATCACGCGCCGGTGGAATACCCAAAATTGGGGGGTAGGTCAAATATTCCACTTGATTTGATTTGGATCCACAAAAATAGATAGTGGCCGTGAAGGGTTGGTTGGCGGCGACTACTTTCACTTTTAACCATTCCACTTTAATTTCAAGTCCTATTTATCTCCGATGATGACTGATAATTGTTGAGTACACTGAACTCTCAGACCAGATGCAGCTTCTTCCTCCTCTCCCTAAGCCTCATGCATGGGTTGTTGTTGTTTCCTTCTCATTTCTTCTTCCATGTTAACATTTTGCACGATGATTTCCTCACATTCATCAAGCTTCATATCTGTCATCTCTTGAGATGGCTTGAAGGAGGAATTGTCTCCAGAATTGTGCGGGGGTGGATTATAATGGTGCAGGTGTGTGTGTGTATTTGTACGGGTGTGAGAGTGTGAGGGTGTGTGTGTGAGGGATTGTATATATGTGTGGGTGTAGGTTTATATGTAAAGGTGTGTGTGTGTGAGTGCATGTGTGTGTGTTAGCGTGCATGTGTGAGTGGGTGTGCATCTCTGTGTATGTGAGGATGTGTGTGTGCATGTATGTGTGTGTGGCGGTGTGTGCATGCGAGGGGGGGGGATGGCGGAGGGCTGAGGAGGGGGGGGATGCGGGTGGTAGCGGGGGGAATGGCGGAGGGCTGAGGAGGGGGGGATGCGGGTGGTAGCGGGGGGAAATGGCGGAGGGCTCAGGAGGGGGGGGGGATGCGGGTGGCAGCGGGGGGGGGGGAGATGGCGGTGGTAGCGGAGGGGGGGGTGCGGGTGGTAGCGGAGGGGGATGGCGGAGGGCTGAGGAGTGGGGGGGGGGGGATGCGGGTGGCAGCGGGGGGGGATGGCGGAGGGCTGAGGAGGGGGGGGGGATGCGGGTGGTAGCGGGGGGGAATGGCGGAGGGCTGAGGAGGGGAGGGGGGTGCGGGTGGCAGCGGGGGGGGGGGATGGCGGAGGGCTGAGGAGGGGGGGTGCGGGTGGCAGCGGGGGGGAATGGCGGAGGGCTGAGGAGGGGGGGGGGGATGCGGGTGGCAGCGGGGGGAAAGATGGCGGAGGGCTGAGGAGGGGGGGGGGATGCGGGTGGTAGCGGGGGGGAATGGCGGAGGGCTGAGGAGGGGGGGGAGATGCGGGTGGCAGCGGGGGGGGATGGCGGAGGGCTGAGGAGGGGGGGAATGCGGGTGGTAGTAGGGGGAAATGGCGGAGGGCTGAGGAGCAGGGGGGGGATGCGGGTGGCAGCGGGGGGGGGGGGGGAGATGGCGGAGGGCTGAGGAGGGGGGGTTGTGGGTGGTAGCGGGGGGGGGGATGGCGGAGGGCTGAGGAGGGGGGGGATGCGGGTGGTAGCGGGGGGAAATGGCGGAGGGCTGAGGAGGGGGGGGGGTGCGAGTGGTAGCGGGGGGGAATGGCGGAGGGCTGAGGAGGGGGGGGATGCGGGTGGTAGCGGGGGGGATGGCGGAGGGCTGAGGAGGGGGGGGATGCGGGTGGTAGCGGGGGGGAATGGCGGAGGGCTGAGCAGGGGGGGGGGATGCGGGTGGCAGCGGGGGTGGATGGCGGAGGGCTGAGGAGGGGGGGGGATGCGGGTGGTAGCGGGGGGGAATGGCGGACGGCTGAGGGGAGGGGGTGCGGGTGGCAGCGGGGGGGATGGCGGAGGGCTGAGGAGGGGGGGTGGATGCGGGTGGCAGCGGGGGGAGATGGCGGAGGGCTGAGGAGGGGGGGGATGCGGGTGGTAGCGGGGGGGGGGGGGGGGGGGGGGGGATGGCGGAGGGCTGAGGAGGGGGGGGTGCGGGTGGTAGCGGGGGGGGGATGGCGGAGGGCTGAGGAAGGGGGGGATGCGGGTGGCAGCGGGGGGTCAACGGGGGTCGCAGGGGTGGCGGGGGAGGAGAGAGAAGGAAGAGAGAGAGAGGAGAGAGAGAGAGAGAGAGAGAGAGAGAGAGAGAGAGAGAGAGAGAGAGAGAGAGAGAGAGAGAGAGAGAGAGAAAAAGAGAAAGGGAGGGGGCATGCCGGGGCAGGGGAGGAGAGAGAAGGAAGAGAGAGAGAGGGAGAGAGAGAGAGAGAGAGAAAAAAAAAAGAAAGGGAGGGGGCACACCGGGGCAGGGGAGGAGAGAGGAGAGGGATAAAGAGAAAAAAGAGAATTCGGGGAAAATGGAGAGAGAGAGAGAGAGGAAGAGAAAGAGGGGGAGAGAGAGGGAGAATGTGTCCATGCGTGCACATGCCCTATGGGTCCACACATCCAGAGGTTGCTGATTTGAGAATGAAATAATTCATCAACCTCTCTACCAACTTCTGAATCTCAAACATTAAAAGTTGTCCAAAAAATAGTGCCTGCTAGAGATCTCTGTGAAGGGTGCATCCATGATGCACCCATGTCATCCATGATGCATCTATGCCAGGTTTCATGGAGCTGTAACCCGTGGACCACAATGGCGTGAAATGTCTAGTGCTATGCTAAGGGGCTCTAATATTAAGAGTAACAGTGTATTAATACATGTATCCTTGGACAGGAAAATACAGAGCCGAACCCAAAACAAGCTGGACAATAATACAAGCACTAAAACTTCAAATACTCGTTCATGAGTAAACAAAGTTGCCGCAGGTGATGCATTTAGTCGTGCAAGCCTGTCACATGCTAGGCCCTGGAATACCCACACATGAGAGGGAGAAACGAAGGGGTACTACACTATGTACGAGAAAAGGTTCTAAGCAAAGAGATTCAAATATCATATGTATCCACTCATCAACAATGTGCAGATATTCTAACCAAAGCTTTGGATGGTACAAAAGCTTTGCAAATTCAAGGCTATGATTGGTTTGCAGGTAATCTTGGAAGATTGAAAACCTCAAGCATACTTGGCTTGAGGGGGAGCTGTTGGAGCAAGTCTATGACAAGCCTAAGTATTGGCTTGAGTCTCACAGAGTCTTAAAAGAAGCTTCAAAATGAAGACTATGTAAAGTTCACTTGTGAACTACCTCTTGTAACATTTGAAGAGTTTACTTAATGTAAAAAGTGAAAGAATCTTAAGTGGTTGAGTCCACTTGATCAAGAATGGAAAGAGGAGCCACGAATTCGTGATTTGTGGTAGGTAGAGAATCAAATCAATCATTGATTGATTGGAGAGTAATTTGAGGGAAGTTAGCCTCCCAAACTCAACTATAAATAGATGGCAATTTTATTCGTGGTTAGAGAGACCTATGTGAAGACCTCCAAGAGCTGAGCTTTATGCCATATCAAGGTGTGATTACAAGGCACACATATGTATCAGTAAGTCATTGTATTGTACAAGCAATATACTTTCATTTTCATGATTATTTGAGTTCATCTTTCCATGTTCTTGTGAAGTGTACTACTCACTGCCATTACTCTCAGTTTTTCTCAGTCAGCTTCCAGAGATGTTTTCTCTGAGCTTGGTGCACCATTTTCGGTGATTTGACTTGATAAAGTTAGCTCGATAAGTCTACTATATGCTGACAAGTTTTCATCTCATTTGCATGTTGCAATCTTCAGTTATGTTCAGTTGAAGTCAATTGTGTCTGTGCATTTTAACTTCTCTGTTAGGTGCCCGACTTTTTCACTCATCTTGTAAAAGCCATTTCTCAATGGTTACTTACCTACATTCAGTGATTTAATTCTTGTTGGATTCAGCTTACTTTCTAGTATAACCATACAAATTTTCATAATCATTGGATTCCTAAATTTTGAGTTATGTTTATTTTTCTGCTCACTAGTCTCAAACTATAGCAGCCCGTGAAAATCAGGATGATGTCATCAGTTGTTCAAACTCATTCTCAGTGTGTGGTTCGTTATTTTTTATGAGATCACTCTTGAAAATTAGCTCTTTAAGTTGACTAGACTTCCCTAAGAGGAATTAAGCTAATTGCTGCTATGCTCAGAGAATTATGTAAAACACTAGACAGATGTATGAACCAAGAATAGCAAGTTTTCACCTCTGAGCTAACTCCAACTTATCTGTTTTGATCTATCTTTTTGAGAGTCATCTTCCAAGGTACATAGGGTGTGTAATACATCTATTGGCAAGCTAAAAGGGCCCACCATATACTCCTGGAGTTCATTTGGCTGGTGTAGATCAAGGATTTTGCAACACCTCTTCTTCTTCAAGCACATACCTACCCATCTCTTCACATTCACTGGGAATCCCACGCTCTCTATCCTCACCACAAAGTGACTTCCCACAGTAGGCTTGTAGCCACAGAGTGCAAAGAGAGGACTTAAAATAGATGTCGGAAATAAGCTCTATACATGTCTGTATGTCCCCAAATGAGTACTAGTCCATTGCTTTTATAGGCTCCAATAGGCCAAGAGGGCCTTGCCAATTCCTCACGTCCACTGATCGTGCACCGATTGATTGCCCAAAATTGGAGGGGTAGATCAAATATGCCACCAGTTTTGAATTGGATCCTCAAGAATAGGTAGTCACCACGGCAACAGTCCTTTCTCCACTTTCCCTTTTACCACTTACACTTTTACTACCACTTTTGCATGCAAGCTGACATCCTCATTACGTGCCACCCGTGCTATTGGAATGACCCATTGAGTGTGAGAAATGGTGGATGGTGCGGATGGAGGGAAGGAGGGACAGTGGGATGGAGGGTTGATTATAACCCCACCAATCCAAGAGCCCAATGAATTCCTTAATTGGAAGAGTCATCTTCTTCATACTCGAAAAGCACCAACATAACAATATTAAAAGAATTTTTTCCAAAGCATGTTCGATATGAAGGGCATGCTCAGAGAGCTAATTTATGTCTTTGCTTATCTTACACATGAGGAAACAATTGAATTCTCTTGGGAGAGTCATCTGAACTTTATCAAGCATGGGTGTGGAGAGAGGATGGAGGCGGAGGTGGTGGAGATGGAGGGGGTGGGGAGAAGGAGGTGGGTGTGGGGGCTGTGGGGGAAAAGATGAGGGGGTGGAGGGTGAGGTGGAGATGGTGGTGGGGGTGGGGGTGGGTGTGGGGGCTATGGGGGAACAGATAAGGGGGTGGAAGGGGAGGTGGAGATGGTGGTGGGGGTGGGTGTGGCAGCTCCGGGGGAAAAGATGAGGGGGTGGTGGGGGAAAAGATGAGGGGGTGGAGGGGGAGGTGGAGATGGTGGTTGGGGTGGGTGTGGGGGCTGAGGGGGAAAAGATGACGGGGTGGTGGGGGAAAAGATGAGGGGGTGGAGGGGGAGGTGGAGATGGTGGTTGGGGTGGGTGTGGGGGCTGAGGGGGAAAAGATGACGGGGTGGTGGGGGAAAAGATGAGGGGGTGGAGGGGGAGGTGCAGATGGTGTTGGGGCTGGGTGTGGGGGCTGCGGGGGAAAAGATGAGGGGGTGGTGGGGGAAAAGATGAGGGGGTGGAGGGGGAGGTGGAGATGGTGGTGGGGGTGGGTGCTGGGGCTGCGGGGGAAAAGATGAGGGGGTGGTGGGGGAAAAGATGAGGGGTGGAGGGGGAGGTGGAGATGGTGGTGCGGGTGGGTGTGGGGGCTGTGGGGGAAAAGAGGAGGGGGTGGAGGGGTAGGTGGAGATTGTGGTGGGGATGGGTGTGGGGGCTAGGGGGGGGGGGGAAGATGAGGGGGTGGTGGGGGAAAAGATGAGGGGGTGGAGGGGGAGGTGGAGATGGTGGTGGACGTGGGTGTGCGGGTTGAGGGGGGAAAAGATGAGGGGGTGGTGGGGGAAAAGATGAGGGGGTGGAGGGGGAGGCGGAGATGGTGGTGGGCGTGGGTGTGGGGGTTGTGGGGGAAAATATGAAGGGGTGGAGGGGGAGGTGGAGATGGTGGTGGGGGTGGGTGTGGGTGTGGGGGCTGCGGGGGAAAAGATGAGGGGGTGGTGGGGGAAAAGATGAGGCGGTGGAGGGGGAGGTGGAGATGGTGGTGGGGGTGGGTGTGGGGGCTGACGGGGAGAAGATGAGGCGGTGGTGGGGGAAAAGATGAGGGGGTGGTCGGGGAAAAGATGAGGGGGTGGTGGGGGAAAAGATGAGGGGGGGAGGGGGAGGTGGAGATGGTGGTGCGCGATGTGTTTCAAGTCAATATCCACGATGCCCATACTTGTAAAACAGGTCTTCAATCTCTCTCTCATGAATGTCTCATGGAAGATTACCAACATAAATCGTGCCACTTGCACGGCTCATGGCTACTCTTGAAAGCTAACACCTATATCAAATAATTATCTAAATAGATATGGTAAAAGCTTTCGGTCATTTTCTTGGCTTTTCATTGAACTCTATGAAGCAAACCAAAGACTTTGAATTTGGTACAAGTGAAGTTCCCTTGCTCCTTCTCCTTGATCACGACATCCAACTTTCTCTTGCCTCCTTGTGATATTGCACTCCCTCCTACATATCGATCAAGAGGTCATACATAAACCCCTGGTCGCCCTTGCACGAAAAACTTATGCAAAACAAACACCACAAGCATGACGCATGTGATCGTTTGGATCTTGCCAAGAAGCTAAAGCTGGTAAACCAGTCACAAAAACTCTATATTCTACACGCCTTGAGATTCCACCTACTTGACCACCTGTGTAGGTGTAGCTACTATATCGATCAGATGAGTAAGATGGACCATGACCACCAAGTGCAAGCTCAACCTGTAGCATGCATCCATCAAAGTCATAACCATCCCGACCTTTGACTGCACCTTCGACATCCCTCTCATCCTCAAACTCAATGAAGTAATTCCCTGGAGGGTGGGTGGGGGTGGCAGCGGGGATGGCGGGAGGGGAGAGGAGCAGACGGTAGGGGTAGTGGGGACAACGAGTGGGGGTGGCAATGGGGATAGTAGGAGGGGACAGGCGGGGACAACGGGGGTAGTGGGGACAACGGGTGGGAGTGGCAGTGGGGATAGTGGGAGGGGAGAGGAGGGGACGGCAGGGGATGCACGGGGGGGGGGGGAGAGAGAGAGAGAGAGAGAGAGAGAGAGAGAGAGAGAGAGAGAGAGAGAGAGAGAGAGAGTGCGAGAGAGAAAGAGAGATAGAGAGAGAAAAAAAAGGAGGCATAGAAGGATGCTAGGGAGAGAGAGAGAGAGAGAGAGAGAGAGAGAGAGAGAGAGAGAGAGAGAGAGATAGAGAGAGAGAGAGAAGATGCCGCGATAGAGACCCCCACATCAAGTCTTTGCACCGTCTCGGTGCAATTGCTCCTTTATTTTGCTTATTTCAATAAGACCAAAATAAACTGCAATCACTGAATGAAATACAGTATGTACAGTGAATGAAGTTCTACCATCTTGACTTAATTCAAGTAATTCTTCACCCTCAAGATGTTGACCAGGGGTATCCTCTTACCCTGCAAATCCTCCAGATGTACTGGTCCATGTGGTAGTACCTTTACCACCCTGTATGGTCCTATCCATTTGGGTGCCAATTTTGTTGAAATAGCGGGGACCTAATGAACTAGAACCATGGATCATTCCTGTACTTTATTGGACCTAAGATACCTGTCGTGCAATCTCTTGCGCTCTTCTTGTGTTACCTGAGGTTTTTGCATTGCTCCTTTTCTGTATTCTTCTAATGCCACTAGTTTCCTTATGGGAGGTTCAATTCCAATGGCCTTGGCTCCAATTTCTCTTTTGATAATAAATTTGAATGGTGCTAATGCCTCTTTTCCATATACTAAGCAAAATGGACTCTCGCCAGTGGTTCCCCTCTGTGTCCCTTTGAAGGCCCAAATTGCACCGATCAATGCTTATGGACAAAAGCTTTGATGATCAAAAGATAATTTGTGCAGCAACCCAATCAAAATCTTATTGGAGCTCTCTGCTTGACCATTTGCCCTTGGATAGTAGGCACAAGATTTTTTATGGAAGACCTTGTATCTATCAAATATAAATTGGAGCAATCGATTTACAAAATGTGTGCCTCTATCACTAGAGATTTTCAATGGGCAACCAAATCTTGAGAAAATACATTTATACAAAAATTTAGCTAGTGTCGAAGCTGTGCAATCCATAGTAGCTTTAGCCTCAATCCATTTAGTTGCATAACATGTGGCCATCAAAATATACTTCTTACCCCAGGTTGACCAGTTGGACTGATTGGTCCTATGAAATCAAGACCCCATTGTTCAAATGGGAGCCATCCTATAGATATGAGTAATGGTTGGAAATTCAATCTGGTTGGCGTAGGAGCACATCTCTGGAAAATATGGCATTCTTTAGCAAATTTGATCGCATCCTTGTAAATATGAGGCCACCACAGTGCTTTGTGGATGATTCTGTGAGCCAAATCTTCCTCCTTTAGATGCCCTTCATTGTGTGTTGCCTCAAGCAAAAGGTTTACCTCCTCTAGATAAACACACTTTCTCAAGATATCATATAAATTCCCATTTATGACTGAGTACGCCTTGGTTTTAAGGAGTAATCTTCTCTTTTCTATAGGTGTCAAAGGCTCTAGGAGTTTTCTAGTGGTAAGGAAATTGAGGATCCCATCATACCAATCAGTCTGAGTTGCTACTAGGAAGAGATTACTATCCACCAGTTCATCAATAATACCTATTGCCTTGTCGCTTATTGCGGTCCTAGATACTTGATCTACCATGTAGTTCTCTCTTTGTGGCTTAATGTGAATATCAAAGTTGAATTCTTGAAACAAGAGTAACCATCTCCAAACCCTTCCAGCTACTCTAGGCCTGTTTATCAAGTACTTCAAGGGCTCATGTTCAGATATGACTATAAAATGTACCCGAGAAGGTAATGCCAAAACTTCTGAAGAGCAAATACAATAGCCAAACCTTCCCTTTCGGTCGTACTGTAGTTCCTTTCTGCCTTGGTGAGTAGTCTATTGGCATAGGAGATAGGTCTATCAACCTTGTGTGATGATGGTTGAGCCAAAAGTGCTCCAACAGCATGAAGACTGGCATCTGTATGCACATGAAACTCCAATGACCAGTTAGGAACACTTAAAAGTGCAGCAGTACATAACCTCAATTTTAGTTCACAAAATGTTTTCTTAGCTTCACCACTCCATGAGAAGGGGACCTTTTTAGTGGTAGCCTTAATAAGGGCTTAGCTATTTGTGAATACATTCGTAAAAATCTTCTATGGTATCCTTCATGGCCCAAAAAACTTTGCACTTCCTTTGGGCTTTGTGGTATAGGCATGGAAAGGATAGCAGTAACCTTTGTAGGATCCACTGTTATCCCTTTAGCATATACTATGTGACCAAGAAGAGTGCCCTTATTGACCAAAAGTGACATTTAGCCAGATTTAACTTCAAACCTGTTCTAAGACATTGCTCAAAGGTTTCGTTTAGATTTTCCAAATGGTCATGGAAATCTTGCACTACTGCTCTTCTATCTGTTCCTGAAAAAACTGAAAAGTCATCCATAAAAATACGCAGAAAGGTTGTTAACCACTTGCCCAATATCAGATACATTGTTCTATTAAATGAAGCTGGTGCATTCTTCAAGCTAAAAGCCATGCGGGTATAGACATAAGTGCCCCATGGAGTAATGAAGGTTGTTTTGTCCCTATCATCAGGATGGATCACTATTTGATTGTAGCCACTAAAACCATCCGAGAAGCTATACAAAGTGTGACCGGCTACTTCCTCAAGTACTTGCTCTGTGAAGGGCTGAGGAAATCCATCTTGAACAGTCACTTTATTCAAGGCATGAAAATCAACCTAGACTCTTTTTTTTCCACTATTTTCTTGGGTACAATAACCATAAAAGAAAGCCACCCAGAATGTGCTACTGGAACAATTATATCTGCTTCTTCTAGTTTTGTAAATTTCCAACTTTACCGCGTTTGCATACTTTGGATTGAGTTGATATGGCCTGCTTCTTGCAGGCGCGGCTCCCTCAACTAAGGGTATGCGGTGTAACCCAAGCTCCTTTGGTATCCATGTTAGAGCTTTGTAGGACCATGTGAAGACATTATTGTAAGCAAAAAGTAAAGAAGTTACCATTTGTAGTAAAGGAGGATAATGCCATAGCCAAGAGGCCAAGTGGACGACTTGAGGATTCTCTTCATCTCCTAGATTTACTTCTTGAACAATTGTTTCAGGACTGGTCTTGGTTAAGAAATCATCTCCACTGTATGCATGAGTGGACTTTAACTTATATTCTAAAATATGTTCTCTGGTCCATCCTTGAGGTATATCCGAAAAGGGGAGATCTTCTCTGCATTGAGGCTCATAACCTTCCTTTTCTGAAACTTCTATAGTTGTTGCCCCTTCAACGTTTGTTATCTATTGCAAAATCTCAGTCCTCAACTCCTTGTGAACCTCATGGCCTTTTCCTGCAACTCCTTCATCTGCAACTTCTTCCTCTATTTCATTGATTTTGACCGTGCAACACTCTGCACTTTCCATCATCCAATTCAATAATGTATCTTCTTCTTGGGGTAGAGAGGGCATTACCTGAGTGTCCACACTATACCCAATAGTTTTCATTAAGTTGAATCCTTCTTCCAAACGTAGTTGTAGTTGGCTATTGATGCTTGTTGAAATCCATAGTTTGTTTTTTCCCCAATCTTGCAAAGCTTTTGCTTGCCTTAGCCAAGGTCGCCCAAGGAGTAATGGGTAAGAAGTCTCCTGTGGAAGTGCAATAACAAAAAAATCTAGAACAAAGTGACAACCCTGTACTATCATTAGTACCTTTTGAATAATGCCAAGTGGCGCAACCCTATGTTGATTTGCTATTATAACAGTGAACGGTGCCATCTTGGTAGGGTTCAAATTCAATTTCTTCATTGTGAAATCTGGCATCAATTTGATGCTAGAGCCTCAATCTATGATCACACCTATGAGAACTTCATCCTTTATAAAAATAGATAACCTTGAGCTTTGGTAGTCCGCCACGGGTGCAGGGGGAAAATCAACCATCAAACCATCTGTAGAATGTTAACACAAAGCTTCTCGAATAGATTGCTGCACCCCATGAGAAAAGAAATAAAACCTTTACGTATAAGTCCCCCCCCCCCCAAAGCTAGAGAAAGTGCCAAAATGGAGCACTATTTGTTTGCAACAGCAGATGAAGGTAAATTTTGAGCCTCAAAAATCAATTCACTCCCATCAATTGATAAATATGATTGTGACAATAGAAAGTATGCACACAAAGAATTGTAGAACATGCCAACTTTACATGTGACAGAAGCAATCTTTCCTATTGAAGTGCTCAAGGGAAATGCAGAAAGTGTGTGCAACGAGATTGCTGCAAAGAAACTTACTTGCCTTTCCTCAATCTGAGGTAGTTTAACAGACTCACAACAACTAATCATAGAGGTAGCAGTTAAGATGTATCCATAAAATCCTAAAAATGGATCTGTGTGTCATGCAAATCATTCAAACTACAAATGAACATTTAAAGAGTTTAATAACCCTATAGAACCAAGACACGTCCTTAACACAAGTTGGGAAAAACACTCTACTTGCACGCCCTTGCCCTTTATGGTGGATGATCAATGTGAAGCAGAGAAACAAAGATGCTATTATGAGCTAACATGAAATAAAAATCACAATTGGTGTAAACTCTGATGGACCTTTTAAGCTAAAATTCCCTCTCTATGGACCATTCGATCCTCATATCATCATTTATGTGGACCATTTTGTGTTCCTCAACAAGAAAAAGGGGAAATGCATGGAGAAACTAATCAGTTGAAGAACATTATCATAATTTGAAGTACAAAGCTCAACATCACAATTACTAAGTGTTGCAGTTGAAGATATTACTTAAATCATCATTGCCAAGTTACCCATATGCTTCTTTATCATTGTATATGAGGTAAACATTGAATGTAGGTATCCTTACGTGATTCCATTTGAATTCAATGTCTTCATTGTATATGAACTAAAACATTTTCTCATGTTTACCTTCAGAAAAAAGGGAAATCTTGGAATTAATTAACTAATGTCTGGCCACAGATTTTTGGACTAACCAATCAGAAAATTAACTAATGTCTGGCCACTGACGACCACCATTTTCTTATATATCTAACGCTGATGACTAACCAAACGACGTGTGGTTACAACTGTGCCCTCGTGATGTGTCTCATTCGCGGATTTCTACACGTGTTATCTAATGCAGATAACTATCATACAGCTAGTCTATTCATTATCATGTCCAAAATTTTTTATCTTATTGTTCGCATCAGCAACAATTATTGCACGTCATATACATGTTCATATATTTCATATTATATTATGCGGAAGACATTCAGATTATATGCAACGTCCAGTCTTTTGTCTTTGATTGTTTTCCCAATGTCCGTTTACTCTTTTCCCAACAAATGAGCTATCTTAAGTACATCAATTGCGTGTACTTTAGCACCGCTTTTCACAAGTAAATACCTCACTTATTTGGCATTAAATTTCTTTGACAGGACCGTCCTTTCACGTTCTATAGCAACGTCCTCTTCAGACAGCTTCCTGCAGCTCTAATGTCGATACAAGACATATCTAAAAATTATACAGTACCCTCGCCTCTGCCTCAAAAGGGTTTCACATAACTTTAAGATCTTCTTTTTATCTCCGGTGGACATGTAATAGACCTACACCAGTTTGTACCACCTTCCGAAAACCTGATATGACTAATCCGTATTTTGTGAGATACAGAAGGTGTCATGTACTATGCCCGCTACTATTCAAAAGAGTAGAGTTTTTTTTTAAGACAACAGGAAAAGAGAGTAAATTAATGGAAAAAATTATACTAAGCATAGGGAAGCAGTGATCCCATCAGCCACAAGGGTTACAAATTAACGACCATGGTAAACCTATCACTGGAGTAACATTCCAACGGGGATTCTCTCCATCTACAAGGAGGAAGGGTCCTAATTATAACATTGAGATCCTGGGGGACATTTTTAATGGACTGCAGACTCTACATACCAGGAAGATACAAGGTTTTTTTAAGGGAACATAGAAAATTCCTTTTACCATTATTAAAAAGGGTTTGGTTTCTACTAATCGAGATATGCCATAAGATGTGAACCCTCCACAGATTCTACAGAACCAGATCAAGCTTATTACAACAGCCAAGAATAATCTCTCTAGGGCCTAGTTGAGGGAGCTTCTTGGCAACAAGGATGGGGTCCAGCAACTTCCAAAATTGTCTAGCATGCCAACAATTTATAAAAACATGGGTTAAATCCTCTTCCCTGCTACACAGAGAACAATTTCCATTACTGGGATTTACTCTCTTTGCCCTGTTGCCAGTCCAAAGCCCATTATGTAGAATCAACCATTCCAAGTAGGAATGTTTGATATTGTAGGGGAAAGCCCAAATTGCTTTGAACCTGTATCTCCATTGATTAGCAGAACAATTGCACTCCCATTTGAGATTGAGCTTGTTAGTCACACAGAGAACAGAGCCCCTGTTGTACTTGAAACTTTGCCACATATCTTTAGCAACATCCACGATGTGAATGTTACCGATCCTCCATTCCTCGAGCTTCAACTTTAGGAGGCACTTCATATCCAACAGAATCTGCAAATAGGTAGAGGAAAACTGAGTCAGTCCAAGAAAATATTCATCAGAAACCAACTCACCTGAGTTGAAAACCCAAGCCCAATTTCTTTTCCCAAGTTTAAAGCATCTATGCTCTCTAAACTCCAATCTTTTATTATTCCACAGGGCAATCCACCCCAGCCAAGGAGATTCCTGAAGAAAAAAGTTAAGGTTAGAAATAAAATTAAAGTTTGGGGAAAAGGAAGCTTTAACCTTCATCCACACAGACCAAAACCTACAAGAGAGGATACTGCGAGTTGGGGTAAAGGTGGATGGGGAAACCACAATGTCCCACAAATGATTGTTAGTCCAAGCTTTATAATTCTTAACATGAAACTTATGAATGTTTCTTTTAAGAAGCACAACCCAGATGTCTAAAGCGTTTAAGGCCCTAAAAACCCATTTAGCAGCCAGGTTTTCAGCCATTTTTATAGGGCAGATGATACCTAACCCTCTTTCATGCTTAGGCAGACAACAAATCTTCTAAGAAACCTTAGGTACTTTATTAGTCTATTCATTCCCTCCCCACAAGAACCTTTTAGCAATGGAAATTGCCTAATTTAATTGCTTTTTTGAAGGGATCCAACAAGCCAGGAAGTAAACCATGGAAGGGAGTAGATAGTGCTTCAAAATAAAACATCTATGAGAGAGGGAAGCATAAACATTATACAACCTAAGCATTTTTTCCTTAAATTTGTTAAGTACCAAATCCCACCTTTACTGCATAGTGACATTGAAACCCATGGGGATACCAAGTAACCTAAAGATGGCCTGATCCTGCACGATAAGACAACCAGAATTAGTAATGCAACTGGGAATCACATGATTGGATGACCTGAAGCTAGTTTTGGAGAGATTGATATGAGAAGTACTAGCAAGACAAAAAGTATTCAGACATTCCAAAAAATTTTCAGCATAGACAAGATCTGCAATTGTGCACATATTAGTATCATCTGCAAACATTTGAAGCCCAAGTTTGTGAAATGGTGATGCCTTTGAACTTATCTGTGGACATTTCATGATTCACCAAGCACCCAAGAGCATCACTGGATATTGCAAACAACAGGGCAGCCAAGGGACACCCTTGTCTAATGGATCTGGCTATTTTAAAGGGGGGGGGGGAGTTGACCATTGAAAGAGACTCTAGACCATTCCCAAAAAGACTACTAACATACTTAATATTTTTTTTTCCAATCCCAATATCCTGAAGAGAGTGAAGGATAAAGTCCCATTCAATTCTATCAAAGGCCTTGTCAAAATAAATTTTGAAAAAGTAATAGTCAAGATCTCTCTCATCAGCATAATCAAAACCTTCCCAAAGAGAGATGATGGCATCAAGAAGGTACCTTCCTTTGATGAAGCCTTTCTGCATAGGTAAAATCATAGTGTTCATAATAGGACTAAGTCTTCTAGCAAGGGCTGAAGCAAAAACTTTGTAGACAGAGTTGAGGCAAGTAATAGGTCTCCACTTATTGAGATCTTCTTTAGGACCCTTTTTGCGGATGAGTCTAATAACCCCCATGTTCATATCAGAGGACAGGGTACCTTTCCTAGTGGCCTCTCTCCAGATCTCCAGAAGGTAAGGGGTAAGGAAATCCTTAAGTTCCTTAAAAAATTCATTAGGTATTCCATCAATGCCAGGAGAGTTACACAATTTCAATTTATCAATGGTTTCTTTAACCTCACCAATAGAGAGGGGCAGGTCCAGGAGAGCAGCCAGTCTCTGAGGGAGAGTTTTCACCCTGATAGAAACAATATGGGCCTTGGCTCTCTAGATGTCCTCTCCCCTCTTGGGAGGACTAGAGAAAACATTCATAAAGAAACTAGAGGCTTCTTGTAAGCACTCTTCCATGTTAGTAGTAGTACCACCATTTCTTTTAGATAGTAAAGGAATGTAGTCCTTGTTTTTCTTTTGTTTGAGCAAGTCATACATATGTTTATTGGGTCTATCCATGTTCCTCTCCCAGAACCTTCTGGAGTTGGCAAGACACCAGCTAGCTTCCAGATACTCCTCACATCTGAGTTTATGGTTCAACTCAATGGACTCCACACAAGGGTTATTAGGATCATACATCTTGAGGGCATCCAAGATTTTCTCTTTTCTGAGAGACCTAGCCTTAGATAGTTTGTCTTTATAGAAGGTAAATATCTTCTGAATATCCTTAACAACATACTCCCAACTTTTGAGAGCAGAGGTGTTTTGGGAGAAGTGCCAGTTAATGGACACCTTAATTTGATTAATAATCGAGGGAAACTTGAGCAGTCTAGCATCAAGGTGGGGCCAACTTGATCTAAAGGGCTTAAAGTTCCTCTTAAAGATCAGAGAGAGAGGAAAATGATCAGACAACAGCAAGGATTGGTCAGTAGGAGCACTAATCTCCCAAAAATCCTTACCATAAGTAGAATTAATGTAGCACCTATCAAGTCTAACACCCAAGGCATTCTCATTAGGCTGTCTATTGTGCCAGGTGATTCCAGTGTGCTCAGAGTGGTCAATCAAATCATGAAAGTGACATAGAGAGTACGAGCAGGTCTTTTCAAAACCATAAATGCAAGACCCCTTTTTATTAAGTCTATTGTTAATGTTAGTAACCATATTGAAGTCTCCAATAATGCAGATATTGCCTTGAAAGATTTTTCACTCCTCCCAACATTTGCTTCTCATGTTCTTGCAATTAGAAGCATAAAGACTAACCATACTTATGTCCATAGGGGAGTCGAAGGAGATAGCAACCCATTGATTAGACGGACTTTTAATCACCCCTTTGATGAGGTGACTAAGCTTTGGCTTAACACCAATGGCTGCACCTCCTTTCCCTTGACCATGATCATTAAAAAACCATTTAAAGTGACTATCGATAATTTTCAAATGGGTATCAAGCTTATGACCACCAATCTTCAGTTCTTGGAGACAAATAATATCAGAAGACTTGGAAAGGTTCTTTCTCCAATTATTAAGGACTTTGGCTCTGACCGGATTAGTCAGACCTTTACTGTTAAAAGAAACTAAATTAAGAAAATCCATCAAAACAAAATGCGAGACAAGGGCAAAGGAACTTAGATTTTTGAGGTCTTACTTGGTTGTAGTTTAGAACTTGAGGTCCTAACCTCATCTTTCCTTTTTGGCTTGACCACAATATCATTGACTTTATTAAGAGAGAAAGGAAGTTCAGCTTCAATGGGAACCTCATGAGACATTTGCACCAATAGTTCTCCATCGACTTTATTTATTTCCTCCATTAAAGTATCATCATTAATGTCTGAAGCTTGGTATTGTGGGACTTTTTTTTTCCAACTATATGCCACTCGTTAGTAGTGTTAGAGTCTGCTAACACTTGTTTCTCAGAGGAGTCCACTAGATTCTCTTCAGTAAGTTGATTTACTAGACAATTTTCCTTGCCTGATTCACATTCATCTATGAAAGAATGATTAGTAACCTCAAGGAGAACACTGTAAGGATTAGCAAACTTCCCTGTTTTCCTTCTTGGGGGTTTAGGATTGAACCTTTTGGTGTTTGCTCGTGCATGACCATTTGGAGTGGCCTTATTGAGAGGAGCACCACGACAATCTGCTTGATGAGTTGGAGAAACATCGTTTGAAACCGAGGAGGTAATCTTGAGAAGAGGGCAATCCTTGATAAGGTGTCCTTGTTTAGAACGCTTAAAACAGGCATTAGAAAGATTCCTATAAACGATTTGTTCTTCATGCAGAAATAAACCATCAGAGTCCTTAATACAAATACACTGTTTAATCGGTTTGGAAACATCGATTTCAATCATCAGTGTGGGGTCTCATATGGGTTTGATACCACCAGTCCTAGACTTCTGCCCTAAAACTTTACCTAGCATAGAGCCAAGTTTGTTGAACTAGGGATAAAAGTCGACTCGGAGATCAGGGAAATCTACCCAATTGGGAGTTTGGTAGGCTTGGCCCCTTTTGGGTTGAATCGAACATGCCATCTCAAAAAGGAGATAGGGATATTTCTAACCAGCCATTGCCCTTCTGTAATGACTTTGAGAGCACTGGTAGAATGATCAAAGAAAAACAAATAATAATTGTTGGGTAGATATTGCACCTGCTTAACGAAAAGCCATTCCCAACTCGTTTTCATTCAATTCCTGAGGCCGTCTTGCGTAGGTCTCGGCCCATGGCAGAGACCTATGACTACCCGTTCCACTAACTGTGCATGCCAATTAGAGAGAGAGTTCCTATCGATGATGAACTCTTCCTCTTCAAAAATATCTTGGCTACCTACATTCAGGAAATGAGGACATTCCTCCGCAGGCCCCTTGCCTCTCTCTGTTGTAGAGTGGGAGCGAGGGGAGAGATCCATACCTGTGTCAGAATCGATAGAAAAAGCATTACCAATGACCTGACCGTGAATATTCTGATGTGCAGATCGTTCCAATGAGCGAATGATTTCCGCATAGGATCTTGAAGACAAGCACTTGAAGACAACCTCTTGGAGTGACATCGTCTCCCTCTTGTGAGGGAGAAGGAGAGGAAGGAGCCGCGACAACAGAGCTCGAGGCCTCGAGCTGGAGAGGCCACGCACAGAAAGAAGCTCTCGAGGCCCCCAACTGGGGAGGCCACGCAGAGCAGAAGCCCTAGCCCGACTTCCTCTCTGCAACCGCCACCTCCCTCCCCTCACGCAGCCTTTCCCCCGCAACCAGGGTGAAGCTATACATCATGACTTTTGGCATTCTTGCTCCATATCAAAGATTTCCTATTGGGCCGAAATTGATGGGACATAGATTGGATGTGTGCCATAAAAATGCGACTGTTTTAGAGATCTATTTGCATGTTCAGACTAACAATGAAGAAGCTCTTCCTTTCTATCGTAAGTTTGGACTTGAAGTGAGAGAAAAGATTGAGAATTACTACACTGATTGAGCCCCGAGATTGCTATTTGCTTGTCAAGGAATTGATTTGAAGCATGAAGGGAAGAAACACTACATAATCATGAAACTTTTTCACTCATTATTTGAACTCTCTGAAGGCTATGATTCTTTATACTAAGTTGTGGCTATCTATGCCACACAATGTTTTTGCCCATGCATGCATGGTTGGTCTTCATTTTCAAGGAGGCAGGCCAGCTGATTAATACTTGGTTGTATTAAAAACATCAAGTTTGTCTTTAGAACTACCCGAATGGGATCGTCAGATGTCTCTATCCAGGAAGATATGTTTAGGAGCCATTTCACTCAAGAAGTCTCTTTTGCAGTTTTGCACATAATGACTGAGTTGGGAGTTTCTGTCTTCATCTGGAGATGAAATCTTCACACTGCATCTTGTTATTTGGTTGTGAAGGTTTGACTTACATTTGGGCAGTAGGCCTAGATAGAAAATGGAGGTATTTGTGCATCAGGTGAGGGAGGAGTTCTGAGGGGCATTAGAATCCTATAGGCAGCACAAAATGAAGATTTCACTTTGCATGCAAAAGTAACACTAAAAGTAAATGGTAAAAGTGAAAGTAGAAAAAATGACTGTTGCCGCCAACTATTCATGACGACTACCTATTTTTGAGGATCCAATCCAAATCTAGTGGCATATTTGATCTACCCCTCCAATTTTGGGCAATCAATCGGTGCTTGATCAGTGGACGTGAAGAATTGGCAAGGCCCTCTTGGCCTATTGGAGCCTATAAAAGCAATGGACTTGTGTTCATTTGGGATACATACATAGATACACACATATACATAGGTACGTACAGGGGTCCTCTCTTTGCACTACTATGGCTACAAGCCTACCGTAGGAAGTCACTCTATGGTGAGGATACAGAGCATGGGCTTCCTAGTGGAGGGCTAATAGCACTATAGTGTGAAGGAAGTGGCTTGGTTTTGTCATTCATTGTGAGTCACTGGTAATTTTGGTGTTAGTGGTATTTTTGTGCTCTTCCCCTTGGAGGAAGTTTTCACACTTTGTACTGATCCGTATCAGTCTGCATCTAGTTGTGATCATTGTACGGATTGGGTGAATCTCTTGTATTGTTGTTGTTTAGTTCTGGAGTGGCATGTTAGCCCAGAACATCAAATTTTGAGCATTTCTTTTGCCTATATTGTAATCATATGTGTGAACTATTGAGTGGGTTCATCCTTACTATTATCATTGTCAGTGATCTTCTCTCTTGGTGTCTACATTTACTGTATAATTATTGTGATCTGTGTTGATGAATCACTCACAAATTTGACATACAGACAGACATAAAAGAAAAAGAAAAGAAGCAGAATCTTCAAAAAATTAAAAGCCTCAGTATTGTACAGCGTGTGGAATCAGTCCGTTAACCAGAATCAAGAATTGTACGAGTAAGAGAGCAATAAACAGCGGTGTGCGCATAATGTGCGCATAACATGAATTAAAGAATGAGAGCGTGGAAGAGCGCAGAAGAAAAAGTGTATATATACACCAAGGATTAAAGGACTCAGATGATGAGAGGATGAGGATGATGAGAGATCGCATATGAGTGAAGAGAGAGTGAGAAGTTCTCAGAAGAGGCCATAGATTGCGTATGTACAGATGAATAGCAGAAACCTCGAATGTCAGGTATTCATCTGAGAGGGATGGTAATAAGAAACTACTCAGTATAGGAGAGTTTCTACAGCTTCAGCAAGAAGAGGCCAAGCTAATTTGTACACATCTTCTCTAATAGAAAACACAAGTTCATGTGGATGTTTGTGCGCAATCTTCGTATGTGAAGAAACCTGAGTATTTTCATGTTACAGTGTAAAAGACGATTAATCGTTATTTTCTCAGTAAATGGATGCTTTGGTTATATTTTGATTAGTTACAGTTCCTTCAGTAAATGTGTTTTTTGGTAGAACAACGAAGTATATCTGGCAGTAGAATTCGAAGCTTTGTATGAGAGATAGCTCATCTCGTAGCTAGATGTCTCTACTTTAAGCTGATCACAGTTTCCGGTGGAATGGATATGTACACATAGTACAAAGTCTGACCGGAAAGTGGCACTTCAGAACTGTGAAGTTTTCCTTAAACTTCAAGAAGAAGTTCATTCAACGAAGGAAGCTCATGTATCACTTCCTTACTTCACATAAATTCATTTGAAGTAATTACGAGCAGACTTGAAGTTAATTCCGATAAAATTTCAGTGACGTCCCTATGATAGTCCGGTGAAGTTTCGGTGGAATTCAAGTCGCAGTTTGACAGAGTTAAGCGACAATAATCTTGCTAAGTTATTGCCGATTATGGAGGTATTCTAGTATCGCTCTAACTTAGCAAAACCCTTCGGTGGCACGGCAAACTTCCGCAGACTTGACAAGGTTCAAGCCTTGCCGTGAGGACCATCAACAAGTGGTAGTAGAGCCGTAAGAAGGCTCATCCTCAATGGTATCAGAGCAGGTTAGTTCCACGAGTGGCATCAGAGCCAAAAGACTCTCAAAGGCAACCTATAGCAAACAAGAAGATCATGGCAGATCATGTCCAAATTGATAAGCTGGAGAGAGATAATTATCCTGCATGGGTAATGGGAATGGAAGCCTTACTTATGAGTAAGGACTTAATGATGTATGTGACCGGAGAAGAAAAGGAGCGGACCTTCGAAGATGATAGCCAACCGGAAAAAGTAGAGTTAGAAGCTTTGAAGTTGTGGCAGAAGAAAGATGCAACGGCAAGAGCCTACATTTACAACATTGTTTCAGATCATCTACTACCGCACATTAGAGGTCTGGAGAAAGCGAAGGACATATGGAGCGCATTGGAAGACCACTTCCAAAATACTACGAAAGCTAGAAAGGCTAGCTTATGGTCTGAGTTCACAACGTTCAAAAAGAAGCTGAGTCAAAGCATTAGTGACTACATCACTAAAATGAAGGATCTAGCAGATAGTCTTGGATCCATAAATGAAGATGTCGAAAATCACAAATTGATAGCGCAACTGCTAACAGGGTTGAGAGGAGATGAAAGGTGGAAACCTTTCATACTCTCAACTCAACTTTCTTTAGATCATTTTGTACCAGATTTAAATCAGTTGCTTGGTTTGATGCTCACATATGAGCAAGATCTGAAAGGAGATGGAGATAAAGGACAAAGCTCTGCAATGTACATGAAGAACAAAAAGAAAGGAGATAAAGGTAAGTCAAAAGATGAAGAGGAGTCGAATTCTCAGGCTTATTATGCAAGAGGTAAAAGCACTGGCAGAGGAAGAGCAAGAGGTTTTGGAAGAGGAAGAAGTAGTCAGAATACCAACAAGAAAGTTTGCTGGATTTGTGGACTAAGTAATCATCTGGCGCATGACTGTTGGCACAACCAACAGGGATCAAATCAAAATCAGAACAGTAATAGCAGAGGCAGAAGCGGAAGATATCAGAATAATTTTCAAAGAGGAAGACAAAATCAAAGAGGAGGCTATGGTAGAGGTGGAACAAGAAGTGGGGACAAGGCCAATCCTACAACACCACCTATAACAACTACGCAAATGACACACAGAATGAAAATCATACATCATTGATGATGAACTCAATCCACACATCTGATAACGAGGATCTAAAAGTATTTTACATTGACTCTGGATGTTCTAATCATTTGTCAAGAAACATAGAACTGATGTCAGAACTCGAAAAAGGAAGTTCGAGTCACACTTCAAACAGGTGACAATACAAGACATAGCATACATTCGATTGGAAAACTGAAATGCAAGAGTGGAGCAGATTTGCTAACCAATGTCTTGTATGTTCCGACAATACCAAAAAATTTGATTAGTGTGGGACAAATAGTTGAGAAAGGATTTCAGGTCAAATTTACAAACAAAGGAGTATTTGTAGAAGATCCCGAGAACGGATATAATCAGATCATCTCTGGTAAGAAAGAAGGAAGACTCTTTACTTTAAGAGTACAAGGGAACATTGGCCAAGCGTTGCTCACACATGATGAAAAGGTGATTACAGAACTTGATCTCTAGCATAAGAGATTAGGTCATTTCAATGAAAAAGGAATCAAAGCTATGATTGCGAACTAGTCAGTACTGGGATTACCGAATGTATAGAATCAACATATGATTCACAAGTGCGAAGCATGTTAGATGGGAAAAGCCCACAGGTTACCTTTCCAGAAGAAAGGATTCAAACATGATGGAGTACTCGAACTCATTCATACAGATGTATGGGGTCCAACAAAAGAAGGATCAATCAGCGGATCGAGGTATTACATTTTATTCATTGATGATGCTACAAGATGGATAACGTTATATGTTTTGAAAGAGAAATCAGAAGTGTTAGGAGCTTTCAGGCATTTTCATGCATATGCTGAAAGACTCACACGTCGAAAGCTTAAAAGACTGAGGTCTTATGGAGGGGGAGAATACTTCTCCCGAGAGTTCAATGATTATCTTTGGAATACAGGAATTTAGAGAGAAATAACCTGCAGGTATACACCACAACAAAATGGTGTAGCAGAAAGAAGGAACCGAACTCTAGTCGAGTTTGCATGAGCTATGCTGAAAGAAAAGAATTGTCCAGATTATCTTTGGGTGAAGCCGTAAATACAACTACAAACTTGGTAAACAGATTACCGTGTACAACGTTAGAAGGAATGACCCCTTATGAAGCTTGGTGGGGAAAGAAGCCAACACTTGATCATTCTAAAGTGTTTGGATCACTAGCCTATGCTTATGTACCATCATAACTGAGACATAAGCTTGAACCGAAAGCAGAGAAATATGTGTTCGTCGGATATGATGAAAAGCAGATGGGTTAGAGGTTATGGAGTCCTCTAACCAAACAATTTAGTGTTTCAAGAGATGTAACATTTGATGAATAGAAAAGCTGGTATGCAGATCAGAGTCATACAGCTGAAGAATTTGAAGAAGAGATAAAAAGCAAAGAGAAAGGTAAATCAATCGTGCAGGTGAATAAAGATGAAGATTATACGCGGGCAAGTACGTCCAGGACCGGATCAGGTATGAGAAACGAAGATGAAGACGTGTATTCAGATACACACGAAGAATACGAGCTAAGGAGGTCAAACAGAGTAAGAAGACAGCCGGAAAGGTACTCGTATGATACATCTTATATAACTCAAAAATATTATGCATATATGGTCAAAGATGATGATGAACCTCATAGCTATGATGAAGCTAAAGGCAAGAAGTAATGGCAAGAAGCAATGGAAGACGAATTCAGCACACTGGAAGAGAACAAGACATGGGAGCTTGTTCCTAAACCAAATGGTATGAAAGTAATTGGAAATAAATGCGTTTTCAAAGTTAAGAAACTTGCAGATGGAAGGATAGCCAGACATAAAGCGAGACTGGTTATCAAGGGCTATGCTCAGACGCATGGCATAGAATATGAGGAGCATTTAGTCCGGTGGCGAAGATGTCAACCATAAGGACAGTGATTGCTATAGCAGCATCAAAAGGATGGAAGCTAAGTCAACTAGATATAAAGAATGCATTCCTAAATGGATATATATCAGACGAAGTCTTCATGGAACAACCAGAAGGTTTCATAAATTCCAGATACCCAGAACATGTGTGCAGACTAAGAAAAGCACTTTATGGACTAAAGCAAGCTCCAAGAGCTTGGAACTACAGACTTGTGAAGTATCTCAATGAACTTGGATACCAAAGTTCGAAGGCAGATGCAAGTCTACTCATCAAAAGAGCAGAAGAAGGAATGTATCTACATTTGTATCTATGTAGATGACATAATAAATACAGGTACCTCAGATGCAAGAATCACAGAGGTGAAGAAACTGCTCGAAAAGGAATTCAAGATTAGTGACGTGGGAAAGTTATCATACTTTCTAGGTATGGAAATCACATATACAGATCACGGTGTATATGTTACGCAAGAAAGGTATCTCCTAAACTTACTGAAGAAGTTTAATATGGAGAATTGCAGAGAAGCTTCAACACCGCTTGAAGTAGATCATAAACTCAGTAAATATGATGGTACAGAGTTTAAAGATATAAAGAAATATCAGTCGTTAGTGGGAAGCCTAATTTATGCTACACTAACAAGACCGGATCTTAGTTATCCGGTGGGAGTTCTTTCACAGTTTATGCATTGTCCGACAGATCAACATTGGGTTGTAGGACAAAGAGTTCTTAGATATATAAAAAGAACTATAAAGGAAGGATTATATTATCCTTTTACATCAGATATAAAACTGAGAGCATTCGGTGACTCAGACTGGGCACAAAGTCAAAATGATAGAAGATCACCACATGTGTATATGATATACCTAGGAGATAAGCTAGTAAGCTGGTGCTCAAAGAAACAGCATACAGTAGCTTTATCGTCAACAGAAGCAGAATACAAAGGATTAGTAGAAGAAGCGAAAGAAGTAATATGGATGCAGACCTTGTTCAAGAGCATGGGTATTGATCAAGGCGTACCTATCATACATGGAGATAATATGAGCTCGCTGTATCTTGTAGCAAACCCAGTATTCCATGCACGAACAAAGCACATAGAGATTCACTATCATTTTCTGAGGGAAAAGGTAATGGAGAAGGAGATAGAAATAGTCTACACTACTACGAAAGATCAGATAGCAGATATCTTGACAAAAAGCTTGGATGGAACAAAGACAAGGAGATTCAAAGAAATGGAAGGTATAAAAGAAAGAAAGATATATGAAAGATCGGAAGAAGTCAAATTAGTGATTGAGGGGGAGCTGTTGAGGAATCACTCACGAATTTGACATACAGACAGACATAAAAGAAAAAGAAAAGAAGCGGAATCTTCATAAAATTAAAACCCTCAGTATTGTACAGCGTGCAGAATTAGTCCGTTAACCAGAATCAAGAATTGTACGAGTAACAGAGCAATAAACAGCGGTGTGCGCATAATGTGTGCATAACGTGAATGAAAGAATGAGAGCATGTGTTGGGAATTGAACTCACAACCTCCCGGTTAGGAGTGCGATGGGCTAACCACTTGCCCCAAAAGCCATGGTTGAGGATTACTTCCTAATCCTCTCTCTTAAGGCATGGTTCAACCATCTCCTACTAGGATTATGTGACATTCCTTCCCCCTTAGACTGAGCATTGTCCTCAATGCTCACTTATGGACCCTTCTTGGACCCACTTTCCATGCATGAGCGCTTCCACCAACCTCAAACTCCAGCACATGGACCAAATTTGGACCTATCCCACCCTTCGTGGGTGCCCAAATGCCCATGCGCCTTCATCCAAGGCCAGTTTCACACTCACCACGGATAAGCGCTTTTTCCAAGTGCCCACGAATGAGGCGCGAACCTCCGTCTCGCCCAATTTCTCAACTAGGCTCTGATACCAATGTTGGGAATTGAACTCACAACCTCCCGGTTAGGAGTGCGATGGGCTAACCGCTTGCCCCAAAAGCCATGGTTGAGGATTACTTCCTAATCCTCTCTCTTAAGGCATGGTTCAACCATCTCCTACTAGGATTATGTGACAGCATGGAAGAGCGCAGAAGAAAAAGTGTATATATACACCAAGGACTGAAGGACTCGGATGATGAGAGGATGAGGATGATGAGAGATCGCGTATGAGTGAAGAGAGAGTGAGAAGTTCTCAGAAGACGCCATAGATCGCGTATGTATAGATGAATAACAGAAACCTGGAATGTCAGGTATTCATCTGAGAGGGATGGTAATAAGAAACTACTCAGTATAGGAGAGTTTCTACAGCTTGAGCAAGAAGAGGCCAAGCTAATTTGTACACATCTTCTCTAATAGAAAACACATGTTCATGTGGATGTTTGTGCGCAATCTTCGTATGTGAAGAAACCTGAGTATTTTCATGTTACGGTGTAAAAGACGATGAATCATTATTTTCTCAGTAAACGGATGCTTCGGTTATATTTTGATTAGTTACAGTTCCTTCACTAAACGTGTTTTTTGGTAGAACAACGAAGTATATCTCGCAGTAGAATTCGAAGCTTTGTATGAGAGATAGTTCATCTTGTAGCTAGACGTCTCTTCTTTAAGCTGATCACAGTTTTCGGTGGAATGGATATGCACACACAGTACAAAGATTGACCGGAAAGTGGCCCTTCAGAACTGTGAAGTTTTCCTTAAACTTCAAGAAGAAGTTCATTCAGCGAAGGAAGCTCACGTATCACTTCCTTACTTCACATAAATTCATTTGAAGTAATTACGAGCAGAATTGAAGTTAGTTCCGGTAAAATTTCGGTGACGTCCTTGTGACAGTACGGTGAAGTTCTAGTGGAATTCAAGTCGTAGTTTGACACAGTTAAGGGACAGTAATCTTGCTAAGTTATTGCCGATTATGGATGTATTCTAGTATCGCTCCAACTTAGCAAAACCCTTCGGTGGTGCGGCAAACTTCCGCAGACTTGACAAGGTTCAAGCCTTGCCGTGACGACCATCAACAATTGGTAGTAGAGCCGTAAGAAGGCTCATCGTCAATCTGCCTGCTCGGGAAATGTTAAAGGGTTTACTTCCCTAAGGAGGACATCCCTTAAGTAGGTGAAGTATTGGAAGTGCATAATTTCAACTCTTGTTAAAAGTGGATACCCCAGTACCTCCTCTATAGTTTGGCACGGCCGGTGGGACCCTTGCATTTCTGTGAGAGGCCCTGAGGATAGTAAATAGTCCTTTTTTTTCAGTATTTTTGGCCTATTGCATTTGCAAGTAGGTACATGACCCATACGCGAGCAGATAAGGAGCCTCTTCCTGTATGAAGAAGCCTTAACAATTCAGCTATATCTTCGACTAGTGAACCTTTGACTAGTGAAACTATCTCCCCTCTACCCTCCTTTACGTTAGAAGAAACACCAGTGCAAATGGAGGATCTCTCTCATTTACTCTCTACACTCAATATCAAGTTCCCTAATCCTTTCATGAACTTCACACTAGGACAAAAGCACTTGTTGCATGTCTGCCACATGCTCCACGTTATTTCTTGCTTAAAAAATGGATAGAAAAGGTTTGCCGAGGTCATCTCAGCAAAAGTTATGTGAGTCTCTTAGATTGGATGCAACCCTCAATGATTTTGTTGCAGCAACATCACACATTGAAGAAGCTAGGCAGCATTTTGAAGGGGATACACAACCAAATTATACTGCAAAACTAGACCCTATTGGGAAACTGAGGAAGGAACTAGAAGCATTAAGAATGCAACAAAATCAACAAGAAGAGAAGGTCGTGCGACCACTGTGTCGCACTGATGATGAAGTAGCCCAATTTCGCCGTGAGTTAGAAGATTTGCGGACCACTCAGGATATAAGAAGGCAGATTTGGTGCCTAATATGTAACAACAATGGACATTCCAATGCTAATTGTCCTAAAAAGGTAAGTTGTCAATTTTGTGGAAAGGATGGCCATGAAGCTAGAGAGTGTTACTACCTCAAGCGTACACAGCAACGAGGTAACCCTCAAGCTTTGGATTCATATTATGCTAGTACTTCAAATGCACCTAATAGAGAGGAGAATCGACCAACAAAGCCTGGATATAATAGGCCTTTGATGTGCTATCGTTGTGCTGAGTATGGCCATATGCAAAATAGGAGTTCCCTTACAGAAGATGCTCCTCCTTGTCAGCATTGTCCAGAGGCTAAGGATCACTACACCAAAGATTGCCCAAGAAGCCGTCCTCCTCCAATCCACATGATTGTAGTCTGTCCACTAGAAGAAGGTATGACCACTCAGTCTTATGTTGTTTCATCTTCTTCAATGCGCATAATGACTAGAGCAAGACAAGTGGCAACAACCCATAGAGAGGAACAAGAAGAACTCCAAGATAAAGAGGAGGAAAAGAAGGTTGGGTGGAAGGATCAAGCAAATATTGAATGAGCTTATGAAAGGATGGCTACTTCACTAAAGGATCAACCAAGAAGTCTGCAAGAAGACACACATGAGGTAAACATTGAGAAGATCCTGAAAGGTATTCATCACAAGTTAGTCTGTACGAACTCATAAAGATGGATTCAAAAATAAGAAGTGACCTATTAAAGATTGTACACTCTGCTCACTTGATCCAATCACCTAGTATAGATGGTTTCATGGTTGATTTTCCCCTTGTACCCTTGGCAGACTACCAAAGCTCAAGATTATCTATTTGTATAAAGGATGAAGCTCTCACAGGTGTGATCATAGATGCAGGCTCTGGTATCAATTTAATGCCGGATTTCACAATGAAGAAACTAAATTTGAACCCCACCAAGATGGCACCATTCACAGTTACACTAGCAGATCAACATCGGGTTGCGCCTCTTGGCATTATTGAAAAGGTACTCATGATAATACAGGGTTGCCACTTTGTTCTAGATTTTGTTGTTATTGCACTTCCACAGGAGACTTCTTACCTTTTACTCCTGGGCAGACTTTGGCTGAGGCAAGCAAAAGCTTTGCAAGATTGGGGGAAAAACAAACTGTGGATTTCAACAAGCACCAGTAGCCAACTACAACTACATTTGGAAGAAGGATTCGACTCAGGGAAAACTACTGGGTATACGGTGGACACTTAGGTAATGCCCTCTCTACCCCAAGAAGAAGATACATTATTGAAAAGGATGATGGAAAGTGCAGAGTGTTGCACCGTGGAAATCAATGAAATAGAGGAAGAAGTGCCAGATGAAGGGGTTGAAGGAAAAGGCCATGAAGTTCACAAGGAGTTAAATAATGAGAGTTTTTAGGAGAATACAACCTTTGAAGGGGTAACAAATATAGAAGTAACAGAGAAGGAAATTTATGAGCCTGAGTGTAGAGAAGATCTTCCTTTTACAAAATATACCTCAAGGATGGACCAGAGAACATATTGCAGAATATAAGCTAAAGTCCACTCTTGCATACAGTGGAGATGATTTCTCAAACAAGACTAGTCCTAAAACACTGGTTCAAGAAGTAACTCTAGGGGATGAAGAGAACCCTCAAGTAGCCCACTTGGCCTCTTGGCCATGGCATTATTCCCCTTTACTGCAGAAGGTAACTTCTTTACTTTTTGCTTACAAAAATGTCTTTGCATGGTCCTACAAAGATCTAACAGGAATACGAGAGGAGCTTGGATTACATCGAATACCCTTAGTTGAGGGAGCCGCGCCTGCAAGAAGTAGGCTATATCGACTCAATCTAAAGTATGCAGAGGCGGTAACATTCAAAATTACAAAACTAGAAGAAGCGGGTATAATTGTTCCAGTAGAACATTCTAGGTGGCTTTCTTCTATGGTTATTGTACCCAAGAAAAATAGTGGGAAAATAAGAGTCTGTGTTGATTTTTGTGCCTTAAATAACGTGACTATTCAAGATGGATTTCCTCAGCCCTTTATAGAGCAAGTACTTGAGGAAGTAGCCGGTCACACTTTGTATAGCTTCTTGGATGGTTTTAGTGGCTACAATCAATCTAGAGGAAATCTTTGAGCAATGTCTCAAAACAGGTTTGAAGTTGAATCTTGCTAAATGTCATTTTTTGGTCACAAAGGGCACTCTTCTTGGTCACATAGTATCTGCTGAAGGGATAACGGTTGACCCTGCAAAGGTTACTGCTATCCTTTCCATGCCTATTACACAAAGCCCAAAGGAAGTGCAAAGTTTTTTGGGTCATGCAGGATACCATAGAAGATTCATACGAATGTATTCAGAAATAGCTAAGCCCTTGTCAAGGCTTACCGGTAAAAAGGTCCCCTTCTTATGGAGTGCTCAAGCTGAGAAAGCATTTTGTGAACTAAAATTGAGGTTATGTACTGCTCCACTTTTAAGTGTTCCTAACTGGTCATTGGAGTTTCATCTGCATACAGATGCTAGTCTTCATGCTGTTGGTGCAGTTCTAGCTCAACCATCATCACACAAGGTTGATAGACCTATCTTCTATGCCAGCAGATTACTCACCAAGGCAGAAAGGAACTACAATACGACTGAAAGGGAAGGTTTGGCTATTGTATTTGCTTTTCAGAAGTTTCTTCATTATCTTCTCGGTGTACATTTTATAGTCATATCTAACCATCAGCCCTTGAAATACTTGATAAATAAACCTAGAGTAGCTGGAAGGGTTTGGAGAAATTCTCAATTTTCTTACTACTCGAAAACTCCCAGAGCATTTGACACCTATAGAAAAGAGAAGATTACTCCTTAAAACCAAGGCGTACTCACTCATAAATGGGAATTTATATAGATATTGTTAGGATGATATCTTGAGAAAGTGTGTTTATCCAGACGAGGTAAATCTTTTGCTAGAGGATGCACACAGTGAAGGGCATCTAAAGGGGGAAGAATTGGCACACAGAATCATCCACAGAGGACTATGGTGGCCTCATATTTACAAGGATGGGACCAAGTTTACTAAAGAATGCCACATTCACCAGAGATGAGCTCCTACGCCAACCAGATTGAATTTCCAACCATTAGTCATATCCACAGGATGGCTCCCATTTGAACGATGGGGTCTTGATTTCATAGGACCTATTAGTCCAACTCGACACCCTAGGGGTAAGAAGTATATTTTGATGGCCACATGTTATGCAACTAAATGGATAGAGGCTAAAGCTACTATGGATTGCACGGCTTTAACAATAGCTAAGTTTTTGTATAAACGTATTTTCTCAAGATTCGGTTGCCCACTAGAAATCACTAGTGATAGGGGAACACATTTTGTAAATCAACTGCTCCAATTTATATTTGACAGGTACAAGGTCTTCCATAAAAGATCTTGTGCTTACTATCCAAGGGCAAATGGCCAAGCAGAGAGCTCCAATAAGATTTTGATCGGGTTGCTATGCAAATTATCTTTTGATCATCAAAGCTTCTGGCCACAAGCATTGATTGGTGCAATTTGGGCTTTTAGAACTACAAGAAGGGGAACCACTAGAGAGAGTCCATTTTGCTTAATTATGGAGAAGAGGCATTATCACCATTCGAATTTATTATCAGAAAAGAAATTGGAGCTAGAAACATTGGAATTGAACCTCCAATCAGGATACTAGTGGCATTAGAAGAATACAGAGAAGAAACAATGCAAAAACTTCAAATAACACAAGAAGAGCGCAAAAGACTACACGATAGGTATCTTAGGACCAATGAGGTACAGGAAGGATCCTTGGTTTTGATGCATTAGATCCGAGCATTTTCAACCAAACTGGCACCCAAATGGATAGGACCATACAGGGTGGTAAAGGTATTACCACATGGAGCAGTGCATCTCGAGGATTTGCAGGGTAAGAGGACACCCCTAGTCAATATCTCCAGGTTGAAAAATTACCTGAATTAAATCAAATTGGAAGCACTTCATTTAGTGTACATACCACATTTCATTTAGTGTTTGCAGTTTATTTTTGGTCTATTCAATAAGCAAACGAAGGAAATTTGCACCGGGACGGTGCAAAGACTTGATGTGGGGGTCTGTAGTGGAGCTCAATGTTCAGCCTTGATGGAGACCATTTCGAAAGCAAAACCTCATAAGCATGTTATATCTATAAGATGTATGCTGAACACCTCAGATTTCCATATCCTTTTATATGATAAATTTATTGTATTAGAGAAACAGGGATTGATAGGACCCAACATCTGTTGCACTCATTTTGTGAATGTATAAAAGGCGCATGTAATGATGCAGATATTTTAAGATTACAGTGACAAGATGTGTGCAAAAGGCTTGCTTGTCGTTCTCCGTATCACTTTATTGCAGTTTCACCACTGCAATTCCTTTGGAAAGTAC